>JACEGR010002686.1:0-122179 GCA_014170235.1 Listronotus bonariensis | reverse complement strand
ACAAGTCTGAACAGGCAGTATTTTATTTACTATTTAACAGTGTGCGCTCACTATACAAAATGTGCTTGGAAAGTTTAGATTCTGATATGCCGCTGTTGAGTGATACTAGTTTTGAAAAAAGATTATTAACATTTACAAATTGGAAAGGTTTAGTTAGCCCTATTGAATTAGCTAAGGCAGGATTTTATTTTACCCAATACAAAGACGTTTGTCGATGTGTTTATTGTGGTGTTGAAATTTTTAAATGGGAGAAGGGGGACTGTCCCATAAAAGAACATTACAAATATATGAGAAAGTGTAGTCTGGTTGACATTTTGATGACAAGTAAAACGTATCATCGAACTGACGAGTCCGAACGAAAAGTTATTAATTATTTGTTTGGTGGCTTACCGCTATTGCTGGTAGTTTTTTATTATTTTTATTGTATATAAACAATGAACTTTACAGTGCTTTACTGGCTATCGACGGCTAATATATTATATATTCACTATCAACCGAAAATAGCAGAGACAAAAATATGTTTAAATAATAATAATATTACCGAGGTACAGTGTTGTAATAGTATGCTAATAACCAGGATTAATGGTGATTTACCATCTTTTATGTATTCTTTAAATAGTTCACAGACAAAGGATTTTAAATACTTTAAGATAATTTATTCTTATGCAAATAGGACAAGTTTTAATTCGAGTTGGCTGCCGTTACGTGAAAGTTGTGTAAACGAGTATTGCGATTTCACAATATGTTATATTTTATGCACGTCTTTTGGTATATTATTTACTATTTGTCTTTTACTAATTGGATTATTTTTGCAAAATAAAAAATAACATTTTTAAAAAGTATCCCCTTCTCTTTGAGACCTTGTACTTAAATGTTATATAAGGTATATCATTAAAAAATTAAATTAGTGTAAAATTTAAAAGAAAAATGTTAAAGTCATTTAGTGAATCGGTTGTCGGCGACGGTGGTGACATGACACATAATTTTATAGTGCCCAACGAAAATTTTGTCATTAATGGTAAACAGTATTATTTAAATAACTCGTGCACAAAATTTATTAACATAGGACTACATATTGAGTACGACTTTTCACCGTGCATTGAACTCGGCTCTAAATCGAGTGGACCTATATTTTTATCTGAAGAAGATTGGAAGTGTTTTTTACATCATCAGGGGACAATATCAAGTTACTTTTTTTCAAGTGGCTACTTTGATATTCCAATTAGATTTAACAATATAACCATTTACTTTGACAAAATTGATGACTATAATGTGGTGAAGATAAAACACGATAATAATAATTATGTTTATTTGGGCTGTGAGAGTATTTGTAAAATGTGGGATTTGATACCGCTTATAGAATATCGCATTGAAATAATAAAAAAACAACAGTTTGAAAAGTTTTTTAATCAAATAAAAGCAAACGTTAATAGTCAAGCAGGTGATTTGTTAACGAACGTTTCTAACAACTTGATGACACTCAAACAAAGCCAGTACAATGAAAATGTTAGCACAATGATGGAACTGCTTACAATCTATCCATACATACTGGAATACAAACTTAAATTTCCTAGACGAAGGTATTATGATGAAATCAGTATCGTTTGACGAGTCCAAAAATAAGGTGCATCTTATGGTTGTGTGGCAGTTTGCATACAAAAATCAAGAGAGTGGGACTATAAAGAATTTTCCAACAGAATGCACTTTAGAAGAAGAATTAGAAAAACTGAAATTATTCTTAAAGATATTTTTGATGTAGATTTTAGAAATAAAATTTTTATAGAAAGATTTAAATAAATAAAACAATTGTTTTCTTATATATGTTTTTTATTTATTAAACTAAGTCACTATTTAATATCCAACTATTATGAGAGTTATCTAGACCTAACCATTTAACGTATGATTTATTTCCTCTTCGTCTTAAAACTTTTTCCACTAAGTAAACGTCTGAATGCTTAACTTTTTGTAGTTCCTCCCTATAAAAACTACCTTGAATTTCTTCATTTCTTTGATCTCGCAACAAGTAAGTTATGGGATCCGTATTATTTACTTTTCTTATTGTAAATATTTCATTTGACCAATTAGGAGTATATCCTTTAGAAAATATCGTTCGATACTTACCGATTCTTACGGAATCACCTACTTTGAATAAATGACCACGTGAATCGAAAAGTTTTATGGGACTGTATACGTTTAATAATAATTCTTTTTCGTTTTTTTCGTAACCTCGATTGGTTTAAGTCCCGTTGTCGAGTGTTTCGTGTTGTTATATTCCCTTACTATTTCTGGTAAAATATCCAACCATTTATAATTCCCTTGCATGCTAAATTTTTTCCACATTTTATTTTTTAATGTTCTGTTTACTCTTTTCGACGACTGCAGCCTTCATATTAGAAAACGTACTGTAATGATTTATATTATATTTTTCCATTAACTTGCGAAAGGGTTTACCGAAAAATTCCATACCCTCTATCTGAGTGAATATTTTTGGGGATGTACGAGCGTTTCATGGTGGTTAAAATTTTTTCCATAGCATTGCTTACATCTTCAGCTGTTTTTCTTTTTACCGGTAAAGCGTATACAAACTTTGAAAAACATTTATAGCTACCAATATATATTTATAACCCTTATTAATTTTTGCATAGGGAAGCATCTCAACCAAATCGACTTCAAGTAAATCTGCAATCCCTCGTACAATTATACGTCTTCTTTTAAATCTCCTTCGAGCTGACTTATGTAATTCAGAAACTACTTCTTCCTTAATCTCTATTCATTTTCATTTTTTATCTCACACTTTAAAACTATTCCTACAAATAAAATACGGGGTAGATTTGACTCCTTTGCGGGAAAATGGTATTCCATCTCATATTTATGACCTATTAGCTCATCATAATTTAAATTTGATATTATTAATAAGAAATTCCAAGGTCAGAATGACACTTTTACGCTCTTAATTTCCAGCCCTGGTAAGGGAAATTTAAAAATTATGCTGCCATTATCAACGTAACAACCTCTTTTCTCTCCATTTCGCAGTTTAATGGTGTTATTATTTTATCTTCACTCAATCATAGGTAATATATGGTAATATATTAAATTATTTTTATGAAGGCAAATATGAGTCCCAAATTTACTTTACTGTCATTGTTTATTTCTTGACTAGAACTAAGAATATCCTTAAAACAAATGTTTTTATAGTATTACCTTAGCTTCTTTAAGTTCTTCTAGAATGGAAATGATTTCACATATCTCCATTGCCAGCCCTTGAGATGCCATTAGCAAACGAAGTCTGTCAACAAGTTCATTGATATTATCCCAATATACATAATCTGTATTTGATTTATGCTCAAATAATACCAGTTCCAGTTGTGCTTTTACTTCTTTCTCTTCCTTGTCTGTATGGAGCCAGGTCTATTAAATATATTTACTAGTCTCTGTGCTGCCTATTCCATAGATCACTCTTTGTTGGTCTTTTGTAGCAAGTAAGGACCTATACTAATCATCTAGAGGATGCATTTCCTGCACTTGTTCGTTAGGACTGTGATTTTTAATGGAGCGCATTAGTTCTTTTTAAAATGTCCATATAATTAATCTAAATCTTCTTTTATACCCCAAATAGATTTTTTTAAAAATAGTTCATATAAACCGATAGTACTGGATATAGTATACCTTCTACCTTAACATCTTTGTTTATTATTTCGACGGGTCTTCCTATCAAACCTAATAAAATTATTAGTCTCATAATCATGAACTATTCCATAATTATGATCAAATTATATTCTGCATTCTTAATTACACCTCCACAATATTCCTCGGGGTAATTTATCGAAATCTTCCAACCACTCTTTATAAGCAGGGGTATCAACAGATATTCTTGAATTGTTTGTCTAGTCTGTTCCAAAATGTCCGATAAATTTTAGATTTTCTATAGTATTCTCAGACTAGATGGAGCTAAAGTTTATTATAACACTTGTTTCTGCAACTGTAGGAATTTGACTTACCGATGGTATACTATCAAAAAAGATGGTAATTCAGGCGGTGACAGGGAGTTTTTTCCAGTTTGTTTTTTACAGTTTTTTTGGGGGTAGAATCTTCATATTTAACAGGTTCAGTTTTTAACCCAAGTCTATCGGTTCCGTTTTTGTAATAGTTGAAATTAACTTTTGTAGTGGTTGTGTTATAGGTCGGTACGCCTTTTCCAATTCTGACTGTGCTTGTATTGAAGATTCGCCAGAGATCTGATATTTTTTACTGCTTTTCTTGATTCACGAATCTTGCTTAGGACGTTTATTCATCTTAGATACTTATCGTTTACTATGTGTAAACCAATGTGTCTAATTTTAAGAATAAACGAATCTGAACTGTTTTCAGATCATCTGCCGGCATTTAAATTCACAATCCTTGTCGATTACAACAAACCACATACTTATCTTTCCAGCAGTGTGCACAAAGATTTAAATGATCACATGATATCGTTCATACAGTGATCATTATATTATAGTTTTAAATTAAGATAGTCCTGTTTAAAACAAATTAACAGATTTGCGTTTTCAAAAGTCTCTTAAGGATCGAGGAATACCCTTTGAAATATAAAAACAGTCTGTATTTTTATGTCTTCCAAAAGTAAAATAGTCTCTAATAACACTCTGATTTTGACAGGGAATATCATCAAACATGACAGAATTTAATAATGTTGTGGGTGAAATAATATTTTGCAATAACATCATACTCAAAGTAACCGATTTCTTTTATAGGTCCTAACAGATCTTTTAAATATTTATACTTTTGCTGAAAATAAGACTGAATATACGTAAACATTTTCAAATCGAATACCGTTTGGATGTTCTATTAATGTAAGAACTGCATTTGTTTTACCGCTACCCGAACTTCCTACAGTAAGACACCTTTTGGAGCCCCCACAAAATAAATTACCATGTTTTTTAAATTGTGAAATTAAATTTTTTTCATCGTGGTTTGAAACAGGTAAAGAAAAGGATTTGTCTTTTCTCATCTCTCATCTTAAACACATACTAATAAGGTTAATCTTATACGAGTAGTATTTTATAGACTGTTAAATACCTAGTTTTAATTAGTTGCTATATAATGTTGATTAATAAACATCACAACGTTAGTACTAATAAGAAGAGCACCCAAAAAGGTTTGGGTTTAGTAAACAAATTTATTAATAACTTACCGGTTGAACTTTCACATCCCAGGATACCAGTCTTTGGTGGTCCGGCACACATTTAGAAAAAAGACTAAAACGAGGGGATTATAGGGTAAGCGAACCCACTGGACGCTGCGTGTAAAGAGCACGACATAGCGTACGCCTGGTCCCGAACGATTTAGTCAAGAGACACGAAGGCGACAGGATTTTATCAGAAAAAGCCTGGAAAAGCGGTAAAAAAGCGGGAGAGATTCTACTATCGGTGAAAAATCTCAGCATTATCTGTATCAGGAATTATGAAGGCTAAACAAAAACTTGGAATGGGAATAAAAGCAAAAAGAATGGAAGACTTAAAAAACGTATTTTAAAAACACCTAAAAAAATTGGTGGTTTTTACCTTTGTTATTTCCACTTTTAGGGAGCCTCGGTACTTTAGGAGGAACTGCTGCCTCTATTGCAAAAGTTATAAACGATTCAAAAGCAGCAAAAAAATTGTTAGAAGAAACTCAGCGTCATAATAAAGTCTTAGAAGCTAATGTAAAAGGAAAGGGTTTATTTATTAAACCTTTAAAAAAGGAAGAGGTGTTTCAAAAGGAAAGGGTTTATTTATTAAACCATATAAAGGAAGCTCTATTAAAAAAACTGTAGGAAAAAAAAACTCTCGTTAAGATTTGCCACAAAGAGCTTTAACAAATATCGATTTATTAAAATATGCAAAAAATTAAAAATACCAAATTTTAGAGGTGTTTTTATGAGGGACAATCTCCAAAAAAAATTAAATTAGTTGAATGTGGAATAGTTAATTTGGATAGTAAAAAACAAGGGTACTCATTGGACTGGCTACATAAAAATAAAGATAAAATAATTTATTTTGATTCGTATGGAAATCTGAAAGCACCTCTCGAACTTATAAAATATTTTCACTCAAGCAATAATATTCCTTTAGTATATTACACATATAATGCTCAACAAATAAGTAACCCATACAACTGCGGACAGCTAACTTTAAGATTTCTATATAAGAATACGAAAGAAGAAAAAATTAGCATTTAATCGATTAACGCAATGTCTACAACAGTCACTATAACAGGAAATAGTTCCGTATTATCAGCTGATTTTAATCCACCTATTTATTTAGACGATAACAAGGAATATTTTTTGGGATTAGCAGATTTTGAATCATTTATGAGTATACCAAATGTTGAAAATGGTCATAATAAAATTTATATAGGTGATGAAGTTATTATTATTCCTGAAGGAACTTACGATATTAGTGATTTATCAACATTTATAAAAAAGAATTAGGAAAAAAAATATTACGGAACCAATAACTTTTATACTAAAGGCAAATTTAAACACATTAAAATGTCAAATTAAATGTAACCGACAAATAGATTTTACAAAGAACGACACAATAGGTAAACTGTTAGGTTTTGAAAAAAACTGATACCAGCAAACGTCTCTACTGAATCAGATCATATTGTAAATATTTCTAAGGTTAACGCTATTTGCGTTGACTGTAATATTTGTATCGGATCGTTCAATAATGGAAAACCTGTTCACATAATTCACCAGTTTTTTCCTATCGTTCCACCAGGATATAAAATAGTAGAATCACCCCTACCCATTCTGTATTTTCCAGTCAGCGTCAAAACGATCAACAACATAACTATAAAAATAGTGGATCAAAACGGTGATCTTATTAATTTTCGAAACGAATCCATAACGGTAAGGTTACATTTAAAAAACAATAATCTCTAATATGGTTATTAGATATAATCAGAGTCCTATTCCTAGTTTATTATCGTTTTCTATCAACAATAAACACAAACATTATAAAAAAAGATTGTAAATAATAACAACAGTATGAAAAAGAACACCAAACAGTTAACACGAAGAAATAGGCAATTTTTACAGTCCCTAGGCTATACAGTTCTAAAATAATGAATATTTTAAACATTACTGAAAAACTTTACGTTGATAATTCTATTACTAGTTCAGAAGTACATCTATATCAACCATTTATATCCTCAAAGTTTGATTATAACGATGAAATACGAATACCCATTCAAGAGCTTGATACCTATACTTTACCTTCAGAAAGTGTTTTATATATTGAAGGAACTCTTTCTAATGAGGAGTCAACGTACACGAAAAAATTAAGATTCATTAATAATGGTATTGCATTTTTATTTAGAGAAATTAGATACGAATTAAACGGAGTGACTGTAGATTCTGTTAGAAACGTAGGTTTAACATCCACACTTAAGGCATATCTCTCTTTTAATAGCAATGAAAGTGTAAAATTACAAAATGCAGGATGGTTTCCTAATAGAAAAGAAGACGAAAGAATTTTAGTAGATAAAAATGGTAAATTTAATGTATCAATACCTCTTAAAATGCCTTTAGGATTTTTTGAGGATTATAAAAAAATTATTTTAAATATGAAACAAGAACTGGTCTTAATTAGAGCTAGCAATGATTTAGACGCAGTATATTATAAGGATGATACAGAACCCAAATCAGCAGTTATGGAAACTCCAAAAATTTTAATTGATAAATTATTTTGGAAAGTACCCCATATTATGGTTGATATTCCACAACAACTTGCTTTAACAAAAATACTGGAATCAAACAAAGAACTCTTAATAGGTTTCAGAAGTTGGGAACTTGTTGAATATTCTTCATTACCCGAAACAACACGTCATACATGGCCCGTTAAAACTACAATAGAATCTTCCAGGCACGCAATAATTGCGTTCCAAGTAGATAGGAAAGGTCAAGCAAATAAAGATATGAGTCACTTTGATAATGTTGATCTAACCAATATAAGAATTTTTTAAATTCTGAAAGATATCCCTATCATGACCTATATTTAAATATTAAAGAAAATAAATTTTCAGCTCTTTATGACATGTTTGCAAACTTTAGAACTTCCTATTATGGTCTACCAAATGAACCAATATTCTCTCCTGTTCTCACCAAAAGGAATCACTTCAAACTGGTTCGGTAGTTATGAGAGTTGAATTCGAAACAAACGAAAACATTAAAAAGAACACTTCTGTTTACTGTCTTATTTTACACGATAAAATTTTTAGTTATAATCCACTAACAAAAATAGTTAAGCAATTATAGTCAGCTTGTGTCTTTAATCCATAATAAATGTATTTCTAACATAAATAAAATCAGTTGTTATAAGTATGTGTATGGTAATAGACGTGCAAGGATTTAAAATTGAAAATAATAAATTTATACCGAAAGAGTTAGCAGTATATAATGGACAACAAGTATCACATTTCATTTTTAGACAACCGTTTAATATAAAATTATTATCACCTGATATATATAAACAAGTTAAATGGCTCCAAACCAATCATCATTGTATTGATTGGTCAGAGGGTTTTACACCCCTGCACCAATTTCCAAGCATAGTTAGGGAACTAACATTTAAACAGCCTAAAGTGTTTGTTAAAGGAAAAGAAAAGGCTAATTACATTAGAACATACTCGTCCTGTCCAGTAATAGAATTAGAAGAACAACCAAAATTGAAGCCTTCAAATGTTCGGTGTTTTTTTCATAAAAAACAAATATGTATATGTGCATTAACCAATGTATATTTTTTGTATAATAACTCGTTGATTAATAAATAATTAAAATATTATTTTATGTTTTAATATAACCCACAAAAAGTCCTAATCAGACAGACAACCAGACAAATTTATTTAAATACTATTAAATGATTATTTACTTTTTAGATACACTCTGTATAGAACTATAATTATCATAACAAATCTTGAACCCACAGATATAAATAACTAAAATATAATTTATTTTTTTAGGGACACTCTATATATCAATATTATATTCTTCCTATTAATGAAAACAAAAGTGTCATTAACCTACATCTTAAAAATACAGTATATTATGTAAGACAACAAAGAAAGGAATGCAGTTCATTCACAACAAACCTGACACTGACCTCAATCTACATGAATATCATTAAGTTATCTTATACCTATAGACGTAAGAGTAAAAACATGAAAATTATTCTAAGTCCGCGATTTGGAAGTGCTATTTTATACTACTCTTGGTGTCTGTCTTAACTGGGATATAGACGATCATGCAAAACTATCATTTTTGTATAAAAAGTCAATGAATTTTGAAACCATATTTACGCGATAGCGTTTACTTTTTATACAAAAATGTCAGTTTTGCATAACCGTCTATACCCCGGTTAAGACCCTTAAATGTACAAATTGAATAATACTTCAAGTAAAATATTATTTATCCTTTTAGCATTTGGGGAACTTATTGATTTTATTTGTGTTGCAGTGTGCCAGTCAATCCTTTTAATGATGATGAAGAAGACGAAGGCGAATTTTATTTAGTCGATTATGTATCTAATGATGATAAGAATTCTAAGAAACACAAAACGTACAGTTGCCTTCAGTGTAATTATCAAACAAGTAGAAAAGGATATATCAGATCACACCTTCGTCGGCATATAAATATTAAGAAGCCTAATTTACATCAATGTAATAAATGTAAATATAAAACAGTACACAAAAGTGATTTAAAAACACACCTTCTTCAGCACAAGAATCACAAGGAAGTTCCTAAACACAAATGTAATGAATGTGATTTTCAAACAAAGTGTAAAAGCTATTTAAAAGTACACCTTTTGAGACATAAAAATTCTAAAGAGACACAAATACAGAAATGTTATAAATGTGATTTTCAAACAATATTTAAGGGCCATTTAAAAACTCACCTTCGTCGACATAAGGACGGCGATCAAAAGCAAAAATGTCCTGAATGTGATTATCAAACAGTAAATAAAAGTCATTTAAAAACTCACCTTCTTCGGCATAAGGATCCAGAAGATATTCAGATGCTAAAATGCGATGAATGTAATTATCAAACAATATATATTAGTCATTTAAAAACTCATCTTCTTAGGCATAAGAATCCTAAAGAAATTTCGATGCACAAATGTAACCAATGCAATTATGAGACATTTTATAAAAGTAGTATAAAAAGACATCTTCTTCGACATAAGAATCCTGAAGAAGTTGATTTGCACAAATGTGATCAGTGTAGTTATAAGACATTGTATAAAAGTAATTTTAAAACACACCTTCTTTTACATCAGGATCGTAAAGAAACTCAGATCTACGAGTGTAATGAATGTGTTTATAAGACAGTGTATAAAAGCAATTTAAAACAGCATCTTCTTCAACATAAGAATTCCAGAGAAGGCAGGATATCCCAAAATTAATTAGGGAGTTAAACAAAATAAGCTTTAATAGACCGTACAAAAATAAATTATAAAATATATACAGTGCTTGTCTAAACTTAGGACCCCTCCCAACTTTTGAATTATTTGGTATTTTTTCATGAAAACTTAAGGACTTTAGTAAGACAACATATATAATATGATATACAGGGTGCGTCACTAAAAAATTATATCTTTTGTCCTACCCTGTATATTATTAAAAATATCACCATTGAATAAATCCTTAAAAGAGATTAAAAAAAAGTAAAGTGTATTTAACTTTATTAGATTCGGAAATATGGCCATCTAAATGTGGTATTTAGATAATTTTCAAAGTGACGCCATTTTGTAGTAGGTAAAGGTATTATAAGGGGTTATAAAGAACTCATTATGAGCTTTAAAATGATGTGCCACAAGACCCCTCCCCCTTCCATTTAATTTGTCTTTTCAAAATGGTGCCCAACTCTTGGTTTGACATTTATATCTGTTATTTCCTGTTTAGGTTTGTTAAGGTCATAAATGCCTTGTCTTTTTTCTAATTAACCATCGTGGCCTTGGATTTTCCATAAATAACAACTGCTTTGTCACCGAATTCATAAGTTTAAATTCGAAAGAAACCGAGAAAATAAAAAGATAATTGTTTGCCAATATGAACACGAGGACGCGCGCGATTTAAAAGCTCAAGCGGTATCGCTTGGCGCTCATCGCTCCAGTAAAGCTCAAGAGGTATCGCTCGGCGCTCATCGCTGGAGCGGTGCCAATATGAACGCAACCCAAGTTAGAGTAGCGTCACGTACAATTTATTTATGTTTAGTGGAGCCTCAATGCAGGACTTAACAAATAATAATAGATTTTAAGAATTTTTATTCATTAAAAAAAGATGTCCAATCTAATATTGTATACAAAAGTTATCAAAAATATGTAATAATACATAAAAAACTTTGGAATGTAAAATAGTCGCATATGACCAATATTATATTTATTGTGATGCGTTGTTGGCAAAAACATAAACATAAAAAGTTGCGTTCACTCCTAACTTGTCCATAGTTAACCGAGTGTTAGTTAAGGTGTGTTTGGCATAGTGAAAAGTGTAGTGTAGTGTATTTTAGTTTTGATGTCAAACGCGTTTAACTAAGTTACATATGTCACAAATGTCATAAATTCAAAAAGGCTTTTATGCTTTTATTTATAATAGTTATTTATTAGATAAGTGAGTTATATTACATATAAATCACGCAAGAAAAGTTTAACTCTCGAGCCCGAAGGGCGAGAGAGGTAATTTTCTTAAGTGACTTATATGTAATAACTCACGTGTCTAATACAAAATTTTATCCAACACTTTCGTATAAATCGTTTTTAATATCGAAAATAATTTGAAAACGTCATCCATTATTTGTTACTTGTCATTGTTAACACCAGCAACAAAATTTTGTATTTTTTGGAAAGCAAGCTTGTTTGGTTGTAATGCATTTTGTTGGTAACTACGGGTTTGTTTAGTAAACAACTTTGTAGACAAACATAAAAATGCTTTGCGAAATGGAAAACTAAAGTCTATAATTCACTAGTGAGCTAAAGGGTACTTTAGCTCACTAGTGACTTATAGTACACTTTATATCCTCAAAATCTGATCAATTATGTAGATATTATATGTAAGTGTTGGATAAACAAATAAATTAAATTTTACATATTTGGATTTTTGATTCCCTATATTTGTGCGTACGAGTGGTTCAAAGACTTTATCGGCAAGAATTATCGTTTTAATAAAATGTACCTAACTTCACGACCTCGAAAATAGTGTAGTTGAGTTTAAAAAAAAAGCTAAAATTAGTTATAACTATTTGTTTTGTCAAACAGAGCTGTAAATAGATATGCATTGTCATTACATTATACAGACTGTCTACGAATGGGGTTTACAAGAGGCCAAATGGATAAGAAAAATATTTTTCCAGAAAAGTTTTTCATAAAAAAATTTTCTTTTTTTTTATAATTAAATATATAATAGCCTGTAAAAAACTCATATTTACCTGCTTTCCCCAAATTCATACACAACACAATGTTTCAACTGTAAACGAATGTAATCAAGGCGTTTTCGCCAAATTATAAACTTGGATGAAATCTTGTATTATTATTTTTATCGATTAGAAACTTAATTTTAAACAAATTTTCTAAATTACATTTTGCCTAAAAATAAAAGAAAAGTTGTTTACTCTTGGTAAAAAATTATATTATTGGAGGTTTTGCGCACCCTCTATACAAAATCAACATTTTCCCTTCGTAGATCGTATTTTTCTTACAAGCAAAATTTTTTATGAAGAATGAGTTTTTTCGTAAAATCAATAATAATAGTATATTATATACTTAGGGTGGGAAAGTGAGCTATTATTTACCGAGCACATCCATTTTTGACTACCTTGCTCGACGCCTATCTGGTAGCAAGTATAATATAATTGTCCTTTTTGTCCTCACCTCTATAAACCACTCACAAAATAAATTTTGCGGATCAGCCTTATCTATGTGCTAGCCCATATGCTTTTTTGCTCTTTATGGTGCCCCTCACAACTTGATGATACCCTAAGCAAGGGCGCATTCAGAATCGACGCCTGGTAAAGACATGCGCAATAAGCAAGACCTTATTAAAACCAAACATAAGAAACAAATTCGTTTGCCAAGGTCAAGGTTGGTTTACCCCAATTTTGTCGAATCTGAATGCGCCCATTTGCTTAATTTCCTTATAGGTTAATTCCTGAACTGCGTATTATACGTCAAAGTTGTCACCAAATATTACCTTGGTGATAATTGGTTAAACGCCTAAAATTGATGTATACCTTTTAGTATTTATAAAACTTAGATGAACTGATGGACAAATATTATAATTATATTAAAATTGTAGTGGCAATAAGCTAAATTTATTTATATCTTATATAAAATAAGTGCATAAAATTTTATTTAAAATTTAAAATCAAAGACGATGTTTTATAATAATAAATTAATAAATTTAAATACTGGATTAACGTTTTGTTTTTATAAACTAGTTAAAATTGTATAGAAAAAAATATAATAAAAAAAAGTTTATTTAAAAGTTTTATTGAATTAAGGTCGTTTATTTTAAATAATATTAAAATAAATGGATTTTATTTATTAAATAAAGAATTTATTTTTTTGTCTATTAAGTTATTAAAAAAATATTCAATATATATTTTTTTAATATGACAAAAGATTTTTTTTTATATTGAATTTTATTAAAACAAAAAAAATAGTAAAAATTACAACTCGGTCCAGGAATAAAAGAAAAATAATTCCAAGTTACCTTTATAAAAATAAAAGTGAATCCTGTGTAGTCACTCAGTACTAACACCCGCAAGTTACTAAGGATTGACTGGACCGAGAGCAGACTTGTCCAAAACTAAAAGTTTTAAATCCAAATCAGACACCAAAAGACCTACCAAATTCAAGATTTTGCTAAGAGAGGGAAATGTGACTTATAGATAATGGAATTTTAATGTTAATTGTTGAATGCACTTAAGTAATTAAAACGCTTTTAAGGAATCCATAAATCTGGATTTTTGCAAAATAATTGATTTTTGACAGATTAAGGCCAAATTCCGAACACCTGAATTCAATAACTATTAATCATAAGTAATTGACAAAATCACTTAGTTGGTTAATGGAAGTGGTCTATTTAAGCATTTTGTGACCAACGAAGAGCAGTCAATTCCAATCAAACATTCGTGATGTTTAAGTCAACTTATTTCCAACAGTAGTGCGGTTTAAGTTAATTATCATCCGAAGTTAGTGCAGTTCTAGAGTATTGGCTAAGAAAAATAGCAAAAATAGTGTGTAAGTGAATTCAAAAGTTAGGCTAAAATCTTTGGCTTAAAGGATAATTTACTCTAGAAAAATCAAAGAAAAGTAAGTGTAACGCGGCATTTAAATGTTTTTTAGAAGATAACTGTTTTAAGAATATTTTTTAGACTAGCAAGTACTGATTGTAACATTTGGTGGCTCCAAATTTTTATTGTGATAATAAATTAAATTTAAAAAGTGACTTGGTGGTTTAACTAAATAATAATAATAAAAACCTTTTTGATAAGACAAAAGTGAAGATCAAAAGATCAAAATTTAGAACTTATATTTTTTTTAATAAATACAAATAATAAAAGTAACTTAAGTAATTATTTTATCAATAACAAATATTTTTAATAGCAAATAAAAACGCTATTCCATGAAAATTGGATCCCGGATAAATTTAAATAAAATTGTAGCATCGATTTAGAGGGGTATAGCTTTGCCTCCTTGTAATTAGGTAAAGAAAATTTAAGCAATATGACAACCACCACAGCAGCCACAATTACAATTACAACTAGCACAACAACAGCCCCCGTGTCCATCGCAGCCACGACGACGACCATGAGCAACTTAATATTTGGAACTTGTCTTAACCGATTAAACGACCAATGTGAATTATTTTGTGAGACTACCCTTCTCCTTTTTATATATATATATATATATATATATATATATATATATATATATATATATATATATATATATATATATATATATATATATATATATATATATATATATATATATATATATATATATATATATATATATGTATATATATATATATATATATATATATATATATATATATATATATATATATATATATATATATATATATATATAGTTTTTTATATGGTGAGAACTTAACTTATATTATATATATATATATATATATATATATATATATATATATATATATATATATATATATATATATATATATATATATATATATATATATATATATGTATATAAGTACATGGATTTAAAAAAAAAAAATGATAATTTATTCAGCAAAATTCTTACTTAAAAAAAATTATTACGTTTGTATACAGGTTGCACAAAAACTTAAAAAACGATACTTTTCTCGAAGAGTAAACTACGCCTTAATTTTAATTTTTAATTAAGCAAAATGTCAATAGCAGATCTATTCAAAATAGCATACTAAATGACTTTATTTATTTTACAGGGTTATCAAAAAGTTTAATGAAACTGATTTTGGTGTTTTTAATAATTATTTAACTTTTTTTTAATGACATTTGTTTGAAAATTAAAAATAAAGTGTAGTATTTGGGAACTCTGTATAAAAATCAACGTTTTCTTCCTTTTCAAAATTATATTTTTTTTACTTATTAGGAATAACTTTTTCAAAATTAAATTGTTTATCCATTGTTCCTTGAACCCCATCCGTGGACAGTCTGTATGTATATATACAGGTGTACCCCGAACTGAGTACCGCGGCTGTATCTTGGGAACTATTTATCTTATGGTAATTTTTAATTCTCATTTAGTTTGGAAGAAATTTGATCTCTGACTTCTTTTATAATACTATATTATATGATGTAGTTATTTAGGGTTTTACTATAAACAATCTATTTTTTCAAATTATTACATCGCAACACAGTTTGTGGTATTTAATTTAATTCATGTATGCGAGATTTTTAGTGTTATAAAACAGGTTCTGTCGACATTTTTAAGAAATATCTTAAAAGTGCTTTGAGGGTGATTTTAAATTAGTGGTCATAAGTTTGGAAGCATTGCTGCGACAGTTTTTAGTAATTTACATCTACTTTTATTCATATCTCTAAAAGGAAAAACGATATTGATTTGAGTTTTAACCACTTTTAAACGCTCTCCTATATGATCTGAAGAAAAAATTAATGCATTTCAAATATTTATGAAAATCACAAAAAATTGCAACTTTGTCAAGAAGCGCCATCTAAAGACCAGAAACAACCAGAAAATGGTAATATTATATAAGTTTATTAGTACGTCTCTAAAATGCTCTTTAAACGAGATTAAGTTTATTAAAATCGGTTAAGTAACACGGAAGTTGTTAATTTTGTTTTTCATTAATATTCGTCCCTTTCCCCACTCCAGATTTTGCAATATAGAGAAAAATGTTTATACAAAAAAAGGTTTCTAATTTCTCGTATTGTAATAAATTCATATGTGACATAAGTCAATAGGAAATAATTTTTTTAAGAAAACCGTTTTTCATTTTGTGGCTATCGTTACGCCCCTAGCGGTGAACCTAGAATTTAAAAATAATTTCCAACAATTTTTCTGGCTATATTTACCAAAACTTTTTTCCGAAAACCGTACATAAATAGTTCCCAAGGTACAGCCGCGGTACTCGCATAATTGCACACCCTGTATATTGTATTAAAAGATAAGTTTTTCTATTTAGAGCCACTTTTATTATATCGTGTCAATCCTACTCAGAAACAAACAATACTTAACAAAAATTAATCGTCAGAGAGTGCCATTACGTGACATTGACATATTTTTTAGCTGACTTTAACCATCTATGCTCTAACCCTTAGCTTAAAGTTGTCACGACTTCAAAGTGGTTCTTAAAGGTATAAGGATAGTTGTGGATATTTTTAATTACATCAGAAATTTTATTTAGTATATAATCATTATAACCTTTAATTTCTATACTTACTGGATTTTTAAATAATTCTTTAAGCCTCTGTTCTATCGCCATTCCTCTTTTTGGTCTTATGAGTAAAAATATAGCATCAATTTTATCGCATGTTCTTAGAAGTTTTTCCACCAGAGCTTTGCCAACAAAACCTATAGAAAACATTTATTAATGATACCAAAATAAGTAAATTAGTTTACTTTTGTAATGTAAAAGCAGTATGACACGGTGTTTTAAAATTCACTCCAAATATTTTTGAGATTATTTTTTTAAGTTAAAGTAAAACTTTTTTCCTTTAAATACCACTAATTAACGGTAGGTACACAGAAAAACCACAGATTCTCTATGCCAAAATATTAAGAATAAACCACACATACCTATATTTAAAAGTTTATAGTAAGAAAGATACAGGGTGTCAAAGTGAAAAAAATATTTTTAATTTATTTCGATAATTTTTGATACGTGTTGAATATCTTAATAGGTTTACTTATAAAACCATTCATTATCAGAGAATAGCTCATGTCAAAAAACGGCTAGATACCGAGTTTCACAAAAATATTTAAAACGTATCAAAAATTATCAGAAACAAATTAAAAATATTTTTACTTTGAAACCCTGAATCTTTCTTATTATCAACTTTTGCATTTAGGTATGTTTGGTTAAATCTTAATATTTTGACATAAGGAATCTCTGGTTTTTCTGTGTACCCTTAACTAGCGGACACCCTGTATATGTCTTAAATGCTTTTAAAATTAAAGCAATCGCAAGTTTTTAGTGTCTGAGCCAGAAATAAAAATGGGCTTCATAATAAGAACACTTTTAAAACCTTTTTAGGGGGTTCCTTTGGGCGAGTCTACCACGAATATTTATACCGCCATATATGGAAGCTGCGCTTTAACCCAGCCTGTCAATGTCAAATATTTAGGAGGTCGGACTGGGCAACCGCATGACTTTTTTTGTCGGACAAGTTTACCACAATGTTTTATATGCAATTTTTAAACATTGTGCCAAAAATGTTAAGGGTTGCAGTCATCAATAAATCATATTTCAGGTATCGGACTAGGCTGCGTTTGTAACCCTTACCTATAACACTACGATTTTTGGCACAATGTTTAAAAATTGCATGTAAAACATTGTGGTAAACTTGTCTGAAAAACAAAAGTGACGCGTTTGCCGAGTCTGACACCCGAAACATTTGACAGTGACAGGCTGGGTTAAAGCGATGTTTTCATATATGGCGGTGTGATTATTAATGGTAGACTTGTTAAAACAAATCCCCTAAAAGGTTTTAAAAGTGTTAATATTATGATATCCATTTCATTACTGGCCCAGGAACTATAGACGCTCTCTGCTAAAAAAACTCAAACAAAATGTTAAGGGGTTATATACTGTTAGAAGGCCGAAAAAAATCGAATTTTCCAGAATTTTTTCTGGGAGAACTTTTTAATTCATTGATCTAAAAATTTGTACACGTATTAAGGTATCCTTTAACTGTATTTTATGACTTGGTATTAATAAAATATTTATTTGGGAATAGGACTACAAGCCAGAGCAAATTTTCAGGGGTGATTTTATACACAACGAATCACATATGATCTTAGAAGTACTGTTCGAGAAACAAAGTTTAGGCACAAATTTCCGCGGTACAGGTGGAGGTGCACAGGTGAGTTGAAGTGTAGAAAAAGGGGTGCACTTTTCGATTACTTTATACTTGACGGCACTATCCTCGTTAAGAGGCAATGGAAAGAAAGCTCTTAAACTCTGTGCCGTCAAAAATATGCGGTACCTACAGTCAGAGAATTTTTTGAGAATCGGCAATTGCCACCCTCCCCAGTTATTCGAATACTTGACGGCGATGATTCAGTTACCTTTGCATTTCCTTGTAAAAGTATAATTCACTATATGCCGTCAGAAAAGGGTGTTACATGCGGTACATGCCACCCCCCGAGGGGTAAAAATCCGATTTTGATTTGCGATTTCTGACCGCATGTACCAATCTCTTTTCTGACGGCATATATGAATTATACTTTTTAAAGGAAATGTAAAGGTAACTGAATCATCGCCGTCAAGTATTCAGAATAACTGGAGAGGGGGTAAATTTGCCGATTTCAAAAAATTTCTGACTGTAGGTACCGCTATTTTTTGACGGCACAGAGTTTAAGAGCTTTCTTTCCATTGCCTTTTAACGAGAATAGTGCCGTCGTGTATAAAGTAATCGAAAAGTACCCCTTTTTTCTACACTTCAACTCACCTGTGCACTCACCTGTACTGCGGAAATTTGACGGCATAGTGCCTAAACTTTGTTTCTTGAACAGTACTTCAAGATCACATGTGATTCGTTGTGTATAAAATCACCCCTGAAAATTTGCTATGGCTTGTAGTCTAGAAGGAGCTAGAGCCGATCTCCGGGAGCTCCTCTCACAAAAGACGTTTTGCGGTGACCACTATATCTCTGAACTGCGTGTGAACTTATGTTTACTAAAATTTATCATAGTGTACTTAGCCATACATTTACAGGGTGATTGAAAGATGGGATTTTTCCATGAAAATAGTTTTTGAAAGTACAGAGCAAGAATTTACTCTACCAATAGATTTTTATTTCAGGGTGAAAAACTCAAAAATCAATAAGGGGTAATATACAGTTAGAATTTTCAAAAAATCATTTTTTTTTCATGTACATACGTATAAAAATACACGCAGAAAATGTTATATCGTTCTGGTAAAATATTACACGTTACAAGCATTTGTTTGCAAGTCCTACTTAAAAATAACTTTAAAATAGTAGAAAAATACCATTTTTTTAACTAAAATTTAAAATATGACATGTGATACATCGTTGAATTTGAAATAAAAAATGGAATCAGATACAGGGTGTACGTTTTTTTCGAGCCATATAAAAAAACAAAGTTGATGATGGTTTCTTGAAAACGAAACGTCAGATATAAAATCTAAAAATACCATCATGTAGTAGCTGAAAAGTGCCAATGAAAAAATGTTATTAGTTTTTTCATATCTCTTCAAATAAAGTCAGAAAAAATAAAATTTGTATAGACAAATTTTCGTTTATGCCAAATATCTCCGCAGGCAATAAAAATGTTTCAAGTTTTTAAACGGCATGTAAATAAGCTTTAAAAAACACAACTTTTCCAATTTAACCTAACCTGTATCTCCAATAGATACTGAGATTCCCATGCTTAGGATCCTTATCTTAGACACACTGTATACCTTTTTAATTTATATGAGCAAGAGAAAAAAATAGGTCTAGTACCTTTCTTTCTTGCAGATTCTAACTTGATTTTTGATGGTACCACCGCGAAAGTAAACTCTTTAAAAAAAAAAATAAATAAATAAATAAAAAATAAAATCGGTTCACAAAAACGCCGGAGTAATCGCCTAACATACACAAAAAACATACTGGAGAATTAAGAACCCCTTGTCTTTAAAGTCGGTTAAAAAAATAATACAGGCGAATTGAAAACCTGTTATTTTAGGTAAAAAAACTGGAAAAAAAATATAACAAATTGTTTGGTTTGGTTTAAAACGTTATAATTTTGGCGTGTTTAGTTTTTCTTTGCCAACTTCTAATAAAACAAAAGTAAAAATCACTATGTTAGTAGTTTTACTCTAAAGTACTTTGCCAATGTTAAATTTCTAATTCACGTGCTTTTAAAAGAAGCAAAAAGTATTAAAAATAATAAAAATCAACAGCAAAATGTGTTTTTAATTTAAAAAAATAAATAATTTTAAACAATAAAAACAAGACGATGATTAATAAAAAGAACATTATTTTAACATTTACCAGTGGCTCCAGTTATAAAAACTTTGGTATTTTCATAAAATTCCGAGATGTTATTCATGGAACTATCGGGAATTATGTAATTGTGACTTTCTTCTTTAATGCTGGTTATGAAGCTATTTGTGCTTGAAAACAACTTCTGTTGTGGCACCCCATTATGTCGTTTTCCTGCAACAAACAAAGGAAATAATGGTACTGAGGCCAAAAACAATAAAATAATATAAAAATTAGAAGTTATTCTAATATTAAATGCAAAAAATGTAATAAAATGGTTAAAAGAAGTGTACCAAATTTTGTAAAAATATCAGGAAGGGTAGAAGATCTATGATAAAAAATTTCTTTAAATACAAATTCCTCAAAATTAGACAAAAAATGTAAGCTCCTAAGAGAATAAATCGACTTACCAGCAATAATTATTCACTAAGATCAGACTGTCCTAAAAAATTTTAGCACACCAATGCTTTAAGGAACTAATTTAAAACTTTATTCTAGTGTTTTTCCAAAAATCATTTTCATACATATTGCTGTAAGGACTTTGACAAGAAATATAAATTTTGACAAGTGTCATTAATTATGTTATGCTAGTTTTACGGCTTAGGTGTAATTATGAAGGACTGGAGGGCCCATAAGTGTAATATAAATTTAAAACAAAACACAATTTTAAGATGTAAAATGAAATATTGATGCCAATTTGGCTTGAAATTAAGAGCTGTTTCCAAAAAAGGGGAAAATATAGTGAAAACTTGTTTAGTTATATAAAAAAATCTACAATTTATAGTAAACCATAGAACAGACAAATCCTCATTTTACAAAATCATGTTGCAATGTTTTGCAAGGAACTGGGATTTTAATCTGACTGGAGCTTTAATATACCGGGTGTTCCGGAATGGTAAGGTTAAAAATGATAGAGATAATAGAGTGATCCAAAATAATGTTAGTACTTCGTATAAAAAGTTCTATCACGCGTTGTTAGAGAGATATTGACCTTCCAAGTAGGCCGTATTAATTGCCGTTTGAGGCGCCCTAGGCTAGAATTCCCGGAGCGCGTATTATTTTCTATTAAAAAATTTTTGAAGAGCAAAAAAAACCATAGAACAGACAATCCTCATTTTACAAAATAATGTTGCAATGTTTTGCAAGGAACTGCGGATTTTCAATCGACTTGGGGCTTTAATATACCGGGTGTTCGGAAAGGTAAGGTTAAAAATGATAGAGATAATAGAGTGATCCAAAATAATGATTAGTACTTCGTATAAAAAAGTTCTATCACGCGTTGTTAGAGAGAGTATTGACCTTTCAAGTAGGGCCGTATTAGATTGTTTGAGGCGCCTGAGGCTAGAATTCCCGGAGCGCGTATTATTTTCTATTAAAAAATTTTTGAAGAGCAAAAAAAAGGTTCTTTCTCCGCAGCGCTTGATTTCACCACCCCGAAATAAAATTTGATGACTAATGACCAAAAAAAGGTTCTTTTCGCGCCTATAGACATTTTTAAAAACTCCCCTATCTAACGCCTATTACTCCCTGTCTGGCGCCTATTTTTTCATGGCGCCCTAGGCTGTAGCCTAGTCAGCCTAATGGATAATATGGCCCTGTTTCAAAGTTGGTACTTTGTTATTTCAATTATAAGTTCTAAATTGTTGCAGGCCGTCCCAATAATATTTGAGCAACTAAATGTCCTTATACTATACTCTATTCACTATAAATTGAGAAAAACACCTAAATAAAAAATGTATTTTATTGGTTTAAAAACTACAGTAACCGGAGTTACTTACTAGATATTCATTATCTATTTATAGTGGTCAAAGTATAGTGCTTCTTTTCATTGGTAACGACTATTCAGTGACGTCGAAATTATACAAGGTGCGACGATTTTTTTTCATTTAATGTATGTACTTTTAACATAGGTGACAGATTTGACTTTTTACTTTGACCATTTAATTCCGTAATTATTTTTTGTACAAAAAGCGTAACCGTATTTGAATCGATATCTTGGACCGTTTTTTATAAAATCACATTTTAAGTCCAGACATACCAGCATTTTTATATAATAAAATTACCATTATTTGAGAAAAAAACATGGTAAAATAATTAAAAGCCTTTATCTGTACTATAAAGTGTAAGAGCCTCAAAATTCTATTTATAATAATTTTACCACATTTTAATGATTTTCTCAAAAAAAATATATTTTTTATTACATAAAAATGCTGGTATAGTCTGTGTTTAAAATGCAATATTACGAAAAAGGTCCAAGATATCGATTTAAATAAGGTATACCTTTTTGTAGAAAAAAGATAAAGGAATAAAACGGTCAAAGCAAATGTCAAGTTTGTCACTTGTGTCAAAAATGCATACATAAAATGAAAAAACTGTGTTACACCCTGTATAATCCCGACTTACTGAGCAGCCGTTTACTTATGGAAAGAAGCACTAGTATAGATCATATTTAGTTGTCCAAATATCATTTGGACTATGCCAACAGTTCCAAAGCTATAATTAAATGAATTTTTTTATCCTAACTTTGAAGGTAGACGATAGAACTTTTTTTAATATGAAGTTCTACCATTATTTTGGCTTACTCTATCACCCCTATCATTTTTGACCTCACCTTTCCGGACACCTTGTATAAACAAAAAGAAAAATATTTGTAACATATTTTAAACCACGTAGTGTTGAACTGCAAAACGCTTTAAGATATTAATTTTGAAAAATTAAAGACCAATTATAATTCCTTACCGACGCTGGCGCTGTGCTCAAAACATGCTCATAATTTAAAACAACATAAAGTTGCAAATAAACTCGGCTAAAAAACTTTGAGCTTGATATTTTAGGATTTCGAATACTTTCTTATAGAAATTTGACTTGACCTGTTCAGATTTACTTACTTAATTTTGCGAAAAAGGGTTTATGCATTTTTAAAAGCAAGTACTGTTCTGAAACCAAGCAAAAAATATCTGGCCAAATCTGAGCACCTATTGTGTGTTACCTATAATAATTTTTGTTACATATTTTACAACAAATTTTGTAAAATGGCTCTAGACCAAATTGGAATCTAAGACTGTTCTTTGGATGACAATTTTTCGAAGGACAACTATTCGAAAGGAAAGTTTTTCGAATTGACAGTTTTTTGAATGAACAGTTATTCGAACAGTTAGTTGTTTAAACTGGAAGTTTTTTTGAACAGCCAATTGAACAGATCGTTTTTCATAAATATAAATTCTTTGAGGAATGGTAAAGTCTGAAACCAGAACCAACCAGAACTAACCAAAACTGTCTGAGACCATTTACATAAAATAAAAGTAACTATTTTGAAAAATTGTCTGTTCTAAAAGTTTCTCATTTGAAAAATTAACAATTTAAAGAATTGCCTCTTTTTAAATAACTTGTCTCATGTAGTAGAGAGCTGGATAATCAATTTTATAGGTACGTATTGGAGACAAGCTAAGAACTTGTCACAAACTTGTCCTACGGACACACACGGAACTCGCACACCTGGCTGGTGAGTAGCGGGACCGAAGCAAAGAAAAAGAAAAAAAGTCAATAATAAGTTTTTGTTTTTCTAAATTCAGGCAGTTTTTTAACCACGGTACAAAACTTAAGTGGAGTGATTTTTTTATGTTTTTTTAATAAAAAAAGAGTTTCCATAAACATATACCGATTTAAATAAAATTTGGGACACTTATGTAATACGGCGCTTGTAAAGCTTTGCCTGATTAGTATTATTGGGTCCAGTGGCGTCTCAGTGTGTCCCACAGCCAATATTATTGTGAAAAAAGGTACACTGATTTTTATGATGTTTGAAAAAATTCTGATGAGCAATTAACAATTTAACTTTTTAGTTCCTTGTACTTTCTTCGTATCTGCCTTCGTTTTTAAGAAAAAAATCGGTTGTCTGCAAAAGTCGGTTTACTGACGATAGTTGAACGTGACAACGTCATAAGAAAATACTGATGAAATGGTTGCTTTTCTTTCAAATAAAAATTAAACAATTGAAATCACATTCACTTTTCACTGCACTTCTTTATTTTAATATTTTATTAATAATTTATTATATCATTAAAATTTTTGTAACTCCAGAATTTATTTTAATGATAAAAGCACGAATATTCCGACAATATATCACTGAACATATATTTAATATCGAAAGAATCATTACTTTTATCGCCGCAATTATCGTTGCTATAAACAATTGACACCACATTCACTTTTCACTGCACGCTCACTTAACTAGAGAGAAACAGATGTCGAACGCCGATATTGTAGCCTCTTGACGTTTGTGCCGCGCCTCGCTTGCACATCAAGCCTTAAATGGAACGCGCGAGGTGACGCCGCATGAGTCATGTTTTTTGGTGCGTGCAGCTGGGTCCATCGAATTATACGACGTTGTCACGTCAAAATACTTAATATAGCTAGTTTAATTTCTTCTAAAAAGTACCCATAGACAATATGATATTAAAAGCAAAATATAAATAAACAATAATTTGCTCCAAAATAAATAAGCACTTTTGTCATTTTTCCTATTTACCGGGGTCAAAATTGTTAATTTTTTAATTTTGGATATTATTTTATCATTATTTTATGCTGTTAAGGGCTACCTTTTAAAATGACTGAGTATTTTTTTGTTGTAAACGAAGACAGATACGAAGAAAATACAAAGAACTAAAAAGATAAATAGTTAATTGCCTAATAAAAAAAAAGAAATAAATAATAAAGCTTCATAAAAAGTCAGTGGCTTTTTTAACACGCTTTTATTAACTTGGGTTGTAACTATCTATCTATCCATCTATCATCTATGTAACGGAATCTTTGAGCCTAATTTTTACCAACTTCCAGCTATTCAATTTCTTTGAAACTTTGCACACGTATCAAGGACCGATGACAATGCAATAATTTAAAAACAGTATCCCGTTAAGTTCCAGCATTTTCCAGGAAAACCGGAAAAGTGAAAAATTGTACGTTCTGGCGGAGGCGCCAGATTAGACAATTGAATAATCGAACTTGACAACATTTGCCGACGGGTTGGGGACCGGGATAAGGTTGCAACACCTTAGTTAAACAAGCGTGCGTCCACCCATAGGACGCAACCCCTCGGCAAACGACAGGAAGACCATGGGGTTAACAAGAACCCCCGTTAAACGGGTACAAACCCCGTTACATGCAGACCAACCTGAAACTTGTTCGGAGTAGTTGCGTTCTGAAACCCCATGCAACAGTGAAGCTTTAAATGAAATGATTAGATTACGAAATAGTTCGTGAAACATTTCAATATCACATGACCGCAGAAAACTAATTGATATATCGAACTAAAAAATGAAAAATCAAGAATTGTGTGCAAAAAAAAGAAGGAGGAATACTGTGAACTGGTTAGTTCTGGTTAGTTTTCAATTTCTTTGAAACTTAGCACACGTATCAAGGACCGATGACAATGCAATAATTTAAAAACAGTATCCCGTTATCCTGATTTTAGGACCGCCAGGATAAATAAATTCCTAATAATCGTTTTTAATTATGGCGAATGCGCAAGGGCAATTGATGCATAACTTGCTGCGTTTTTTTAATTGACTTTTTTCAATTTTATAATAAAAGGTGTAAAATACATAGAAATACGGAGTTTTAAAAGGTGAAAATTATGTGGCCACTTTAGCTTTAAATCAAGAATGCATGGCGAAGAAATTTTTTAGTGAATAAACTGGAGCATTTATTTTAAAAAACTAATTGATATATCGAACTAAAAAATGAAAAATAAATAATAGTTTAAAAAACTAAAAAAACACGCTTTTATATGCAACCGAACTAAAAATTAGAAAATAATTTTTCATTACAAAGAGTTTGTCACTTCAGAGTAAAGCGTGGGGTGCATTTTACTATTTTTTCATAACTTTTCCCTCATAGATATTTGCAAATAGAATAATTATAACATTTAATATATTAAGCACCCCACGCTTTTACTCTGAAGTGACAAACTCTTTGTAATGAAAAATTATTTTCTAATTTTTAGTTCGGTTGCATATAAAAGCGTGTTTTTTAGTTTTTTAAACTATTATTTATTTTCCAATAATATTGGCTGTGGTGCCCACTAAGACGCCACTGTATCCAATAATACAACTCTAGGCAAAGCAACAAGAGTCTTGTTAAATTAAATACAGGGTCAGTCAGAAGTCTGACAAAGCTCATTACTCTTAATCCATAAAACGTTTTAATTTATTTTTTTTCGTAGGTGGGCTAGTCCACGAAAATGGGACAATTTGGTTAACTCATGTATTTTTATTGCTTATTTCATAGTTCTAGATATAAATATTATCTTTTGGTACAGTTTAAAATGCACTGTATTGGAAACCATCTCAGCTTAACCAAAAAAATTATAAAATTTAATATCTTTTTAAAATTTAATGCATAAAATGTCAACTCCGAGGCTGTCACCAGTCCTATTTTTATACCTATATAAGTAAATTGTGGACATATCTTTAGACCTATAAAGATACTGGTTATATTTTTAAATAATTTAAACGTGTTTTACTTTGTTTTTGCTTCGTATAAAAAAAGAAAACAATCTAAGTTTAATTTTTTTCCCATTTAAAGTTTGCAACCGATTTCTGCGTCAACACCGAGGCTTCCAAGAAAAATTCAAATAATTAGAATAGGTAAACGCTCCCCACTACACTTGCCCTATTGACAAGTAAACACAAGTTAGTCGTAATCGAGTTGCCGAAGAGAGTGCACGCTTTTTAACCGGTGTTTTTTTGTGGTATTTTTGATCGCTACGAAGGTAAGCGTATGTTTTTAGGGTGTCAACACCGAATCCGTTATTAATTTATCGGTTATAATATTATAATTTTTCTTTTTATGTAAAACATAGCATTTGTTGTCGGGTTATTTTAGGCATAATTTGAAAAAATAAGTAATAAGAAAATAGGTATTTTTTTAGGGAAACTAAATAAAATCAACTCCGAGGCTGTCAACTCCGAAGCTGAGCATGTGCCTCGGAGTTGATAAGGGTGCTTCGGAGTTGAACAACAACATATTTCTATAGTTTTAAACGCACGATATAATATTATAATGATTGTTGAATTGTATTTTTTACATTTTAAAGTTTTGTTTCTTTAATTTAAATTAGAATAATGGCAAAACCGAAATCAGAAGAGGAAAAAGAAAAAGGAAAAGTGATTTACAGAGGCTACGAAGAGAAAAATTAAGAACAAATCCCGAGTTGTATGAAGAACAAAAACAAAAAGAAAGGGAGCGTTGGAAGAAGAGAGTGGAAATGGGAAAAGTAAAGAAAATTGGCGATCTTTCCAGACGAGAACAAAAAGCTAAGAGATCACTTTGGACCGAGAGCTCAAAAAAATATAGGGCCAAAATCGCTAAAAGAAAAGAAGAGTGTGATCTGTTTATGGAAGCCATAACTCCTCCACAAACTCCAACTATGGAAAATGAAGTAAGGAATGCAAGGCGTTTATCGGGAAGAAGAAAAGTAAGAAGAGATAGGGCCAGAGCGTACCGCATTATTTCAAATTTAAAAAAGAGTTGGAGAAATCAAGGAAGAAGTCTTCACAATACAAATCGAAATATTATCGGCTTAGGAAGCATTTGAAAAAAGATTCACCAAGAAGCAATACAGAAAAATTACTTCAAAACTGCAAGGTAACGCAAGAAGTTAGAAAAAAACTGATTCTTCATGAAGCATTGACATCACAAATTTCGAAAAACTTATCAGGCCTAAAAAAAGAGGGGACAAGTTAAAGGCACACAGGCTTCTTACAGGAGACATAATTAAAGAAACTAAACTTCTGGGCAAAATACCATTTTTGACCTATAAGGGACAAAGAAATGTTAAATCCGAAAAATCTACAAAACATAGAGCAAGGATTTTAGAAATTAAAAAGAAGATAAAGCAGTTTTTGGAGCAGGATGAATCAAGCCGACTGTGTCCTGGTAAAAAGGATACCATTACAAAACGTGGGGTGAAAAAACAAAAAAGATTTTTGAATAATTCACTTAAGTCTCTGCATAAGACTTTTCTGAGCCAAAATAACTATCAAATCAGTTATTCCTTATTTTGTCGCTTACGTCCGTTTTGGATTATTCAGCCTAACATTAATAAAAGGGACACATGTCTTTGTACAACTTGTGAAAATATCAATCTTCTTGTGCAAAAGCTAAAAATATTGCGTATAATTAGTCAATCAACATCTGAAATGCTATATAGGAGCATTTGTTGTGATGATTTTAAAGAAGCTTGTCTAGAAAGAAAATGCCCCGAGTGCAAAGGCAATGAAATTGCGTTTAATTACTACATAGCTGAAGAGGAATCCATGTATTGGAAATGGATAACCAAAACGGAAGCTGTGCAAGTATCTGGTATAGAAAAATGTGTAAGAAAGTTGTTAAATCCAAAATAAGATGCAGTAAAAGGAAATGACTACTACATTGCTTTCTCTTTTTCCAAATTTCTTACAGCACATAGCGAACAGAAACCATCAATATCAGATCATCCGAACACTAAAAGATAACCTTAAAGACAACGAATTACTAATACACATGGATTTTTCGGAAAATTATGTTTGTAAGTGCTATAGAGAAATACAATCCATGCATTTTGGGGGTTCTAAAGAACAAGCCATACTACATACTGTAGTTGCTTATTATAGGATTAATAATAAAGTTATTCACAGCTCATTTTGCACAGTTTCGTTAAGTCCTAGAAAAGATCCGTTGGCCATTTTTGTTCATCTTAAACCTGTGCTTGACTCATTGATTTCCATTATTCCCCAAGTGAACAGGGTTCATTTTTTAAGTGATGGTCCATCCACCCAATACCGAAATTTTAAAATGTTTTATTTATTCGGCACTGAGCTGCCAAAGTTGTTTCCTCCAAGTTTAAAAGCACTAACCTGGAACTATTCAGAGAAGGGACATGGCAAAGGTGCGCCCGATGGGGTGGGCGGATGTTTAAAACGCACGGCTGACAACATGGTTGCTCGTGGAGAAGACATTTCCAATGTGAAAAAACTTGTGAATGTACTTAAAGAACATGTTAAAGGTGTGCATATTATTCATATTGTGAACACCGTATAAAAAAGTATACATTTTGGGAATTTTAAAAATATACATTTTTGGAAATTTTAAATATAATTGGGTTACTTAACATTGGGAAATTTGGTACATAAAACAATACGTGAAGTGTCAAGGTTTAAAAGTAGAAATCAAACAATTTTCTAGGTTACTGTTATAATAATAAAACAAAAACATTAAACAAGTTGAGTTGCCTAGGAAATGCAAAACAAATACTGAAAAAATTTAATATTTAAAGAGAACAAAATTTTAAGACAGGGATTGATTGTTTATCAGATAACAAGCAAATAGTAAAGTTAAAGTTAAGTTACGTCCCCCGTACGGGCTACTCTGAGTGGGAGGTATGCCCGTACTAAATTTGAGTGAGTCAAATAAGTTAAGTTAGTTTTTTTAAAAAATGCAAAGTTAGTGTTGATGGTCCACCGGTCTCATGGTCCCAATAGATAGTTCCATATGGTACATTTGCCCAGTGACGTAAAGTGACACTGTAATGTATATGCCAAAATTCTATACGTCACAATATTTCCTTGGAAGAAATGGCTTGTAACCTACAAATAAAGTTACCAGAAAAAATTAAAAAATTTAAAGGAACTCTTCAAACCCACCAGGTTACTTGGGCTAAAAACAGCAATCAAATTTACTTTAGAAGATTAAGTTGTTTTACCTGTGAAGAATTCCAAGAGTGTGTTCATTATGCATTGGGAAAGCTGCAATTAGAAAGTCAAAACTACAGACGTATCCTTTTTTTAAACTAATTATTTGGTTGTAATTCTTTTTTGTACATTTTTTCTTAACGGCTTATTTAGATACCTCGTTGAGGTACGAAGATATTTACACTTCATCGGAAGACGAAGATGACGATTATAAAGAAAATGTGTCAACTCCTGTTAATGTCTCTACATCGCCATTTTCTAATATTAATGTAGGCAATTACTTATTAGTCAGGTTCAAAGGAAAAAAATAGCAAATATTACATTGGTATAGTAACCGATAATATTGACTCTACCAATTACGAAGTTAAATTTTTAAGAATAGCTAAAAATAAGTACTTTGTATTTCCAGATGTAGATGATATAGGTATTGTGGACCAATGCGATGTGGTTAAAATATTAAGTGAGCCTGTTGTAGATAAGAGAGGCCACCATTATTTTAAAAATTTAATTAACAAATATAAGAATTTGTCTTAAGTTTTGTACTTTTCTGTTTTGTGTTTAAAAGTATTTTGGTATTTTTTATAATATAAAAATAACTTTAAGGTTTATATTTTACGTGTTGTTGAGTTTATGGTTTATGTTCCATTACGCAAAAGATGTTATTTGCTTATCTTAGTTTAAGGTCTAACACACTTATAAAAATAATTTTTTTGTCAACTCCGAAGCAGTTTGAAGTTTTAGTGATTATTTAATTATATTGCCTACTCGCTACCAACTTTAAAGATCTCTGAAAATATTTTTTTTCTTTTACAGAATTTAAAGTAAAATTTTTATATAATTTAAACAATTTTATTGGTTAAGGGTAGTATAAATCAACTCCGTAACTATAGCGTCAACTCCGAAGCATACATTTTTTAAATCCTAAAAATATCAATTAATAATAATTTTTATGTGCTGCTGCATAAAGGAAATTATTAATTACTTCTTGGTTTGCAGTTTTAAGCGTTAATATATATTTTTTTATTTTTTATTTTTTTTAATTTTCAAATTTTGAAATTGTCCCATATTTATAGAATGACACAGGTATATAGCTAGGCATAATCCTCATCGTTTAAAAATTCTTTGATGTTTACAGGTTTGCTCAAAAAAGTGTGACTGTATAAAGTTATGTTTTATTAAATGAATCACCCTGTATTTTATATTTTTGTTTAATTCTCCTTTATATTATAACACTTTTGCTACAGGTTATATGGGGTAAAATCTTCAAATTTAGGAAATATTATGGTTTCTCTCCGAAGAATGGAAAATTCAGGATATTTTTTCATATTGCTACCATTTTCCCAATTTCAATTTATTTTCAAGTTGCCTGGGCAGGCAATTATCTTTTAGATCAGATTTTTAATTTTGGTAATTAAATAAATTTTAATCCTACAGGGTGTCTAGAAAACAGTGGTAAACTAAAAAAATAAAACCTATGAAACTCTCTTATTTTAAATGAACACCCTGTATTTTCTTTACTCATTGGTTCAGGGCTTTTATTACCTATAGATTTTCTAATACCTAAGTCAGTAGTTTTTGCAATATATTTTTTTATTTCTAGAAAATATTGATTTTAAATGGGACAACCTGTTTCTTTATTATGCTTCGGGTCTTTACCTATTTGTACATTTTCTTGAAGTTTCCTATACCTAAGTCAAGTTGTTTTTGCATTATTTTTGATTTTTGTTTTTTCTTATATTGGTTTTGAAGTTAAATTATGATCCATAAAAATATCCTAAACTGAAACTAAAATAAAAAAAAAATAAAATAAAATATTGCAAAAAGTACTTGACTAAGGTATCGTTTAACCCTCAGGAAATGTATAAATATTAAAAGACCCAGAGTAATGATGCAAAAAAATACAGGGTGTCGCATTTAAAACTAATATTTTTAAAAATATAAAGAAAACTAAAAATATTGCAAAAAGTACTTGACTTAGATATAGGGCAACACCTTAAGAAAAAGAAAGTATAGGTATTAAAAAGCCTTAACTAACGATAAAATAAAATACAGGGTGTTTCATTTACAGTAAAGAAGTTTTGAAGGTATTAATTTTTCTAAGTTTACCACTGTTTTCTTGACACCTTGAATAATCAAAAGTCATTTTATGAATAAAATGTATAAATGTGGTCAACTAGGTACTTGCCTACCCAGGCAACTTCAAAAGAAAATCAAAATTGGGAAAAGGGTAGGGTTATAAAAAATGTCTTTAATTTTCTATTTTTCGAAAAGACACTGAAATATTTTCTAAATTTAAAGATTTAACCCCATATAACCTATAACAAAAAAGAGTTATAATGTAAAAAGGAATTAAACAAAATATTAAATACATAATTTTATGTCTTTACGCTTTTATGAGCAACCCTCTATACGTCAAAAAAATTAAATGTGAGGATTATGCCTAGCTACATACCTACGAAAAAATATTAAAAAGTTTTATGGATAACCAGTAAATGAGCTTTGTTAGACTTCTGAGTCACCCTGTAGGTGTGCCAAATTTTATTTAAATCGGTTAAAGGGTTCCCAAGATATTTAAAAGATACGGACTTTTTTTTGAAAACTTAAACGCCCTGTATCTCAGAATGGAAGAAAGTCCGGATATATGTTTATAAAAACTTTTTTTTATAAAAAGACATAAGAAAGCACCCCTTTAGTTTCGTACCGTAGTTAGGAAACACCCTGTATTTTTGAGACCCAAAAATTAAAACTTATTTTATTTTTATGTTGCTTTAGCCCCGCTACTTACCAGCCAGGTCTGCAGTTCCGTGTTGGGCTATAACAGGACAAGTATGAGATACCACAAAATTGCTTTTTAAATTTACCTACCTTTCCTAAATTACTTTTGAAAAAAGAAATTAAAGTACACTTTTTTAATTCTATGTCTTTTTAAGTTATTTTATCAATAAACCTTAAAAACGAAAGCTCGGTGCAGTTATAATTATCAATAAACGTTCGTATTGTTCTATATGACTGTTGCTTTATTCTACCTAAATCAAATAAATTATATGTAAAAGAAAAGGATAAGTGATGTGATTGCATGTCTATTATTTTATTACCATGGAGCGAACAACCCAACCAAACTAGCTTTATACCGGGGTTATACTTTAACACAATAATGCATTTTTATTTAAATAATAGACATTTTATTTTCTAAAGTTTAATAATTAATAAATAAATAGCTTTTTGGAAAATGTAAAAGTGTCTTAATAACAGTAGATTTTTTCTAATTTTAAATAACCTAATATTTATATTGCATAAAAAAATTATTTAAAACCTATGCTTATTACAGCGACGTATCGCGGATGCCGATATCGGCGCCGCGCGAAAGCCGATTTTCAACTTTAAATAAAAATTATAAATTAGCTTTGTTCGCGGGTTTGATTCTGAACCGGTTCTGAGACTATTCGCATGCGCAGTGAAAAAGCAGCGTTTGCGGTTAGTAAATCCTGAATTTTTAGTAACAGTTCTGTGTTCGCGGGTTACAATGGAATCAGTTCGTTACCGGTTCGTAACCTGATTAGCAGTCCTGGGATTTTTGTTGGAACTAAAAGTTCAGTTCGAAATTTCATGCGTATTGTCGACATGGTCAGCTGTTTTCTGTTTTTGTGGTACAGAAATAAACCGTTGTATTACAGTTTATTTGTTTTTGCCACTTTTTATGCGGGTTAATATACCTGTTGAATATTTTTTTTATATTTTTGTTATTCTGAGCGTATATAAACAAAGGGTTTTTAATTGTATTCCGTATGAAAGTATGTATGCAATTAAATAAATAAAGATTTAATTAAAAAATATAGACAATATTACAAGATTTTACCATTTCTTGTTGTTTGAATTTTATCTTTAGTTAAATACACATAGGTACTTATATTAAAAACGAGAGGAGGCAGGGAATCCCTCGTCTTCCGCCGAGAGACCTCGAGTGGCATTCGACAGTATAACAATTTACATTTTTGTTTAATTTTTTTTTTGTGTAGTATGCAATTTAACCATGAAAAATCCTAACCAAAAGGCTAGGTTAGAATACATCCTCAGCTGTATAGAAAATCGTTCGCGGTAAATAAAAATTCTGAACTAATAAACATGCGCTTAAAAACAATCGGTTCATTACTAGACCCGCGAACAAAGCATTGGAGCCAAAATTCCGGGAAGCAAAAACTTTTTACTAGAATTTTCCCCACTTTCAGAAACTTTTATAATATTTAAGCGATCACTTATACATTTTGAGATTTTGGTAAAAAGCTGGACGGCTATTTTTCTCAGTTTTTTGTTAATAAGAATTGTAATTTCCTTTTGGTAAAAACAATGTAAAACACGTCTTTTTATAGATGCCATTCCGGATGGTTTAAACCATTAACCATATTTTTGGAGATTTGTAATTGTTTTTTGCAGGAAATCAACATCTCGACTAGACTACTAGCTGGTGGTTTACCACTAAAAATATCCACATAATTTTTGGTATATACAGACAGGGTGGCGCGATTTCGACTGTTTTAACAGAAAACTCGTTTTTCCTGACCAGATAAAAACAAATTGACTTGGGCTCGATTTTTAAAATTAGATGAATGGTAAAAACCGCATCTCGAAATTTTTATCGGTATATAGGGCGTTTTTCATTTTTGGCCATTTTAAAAAAAAATCCAAGTCCGTCATTTTTGAAAACTTCCCGAAACAGTGTAAACATTCTTGAGGCACTTTTTAAGTGGATTCCATTGGACTACTCAGATTTTTAAAATTATTTCTAGTTTCGTGTAAAATATATAAAGCTAATTTTCTTTAAATATAAATCATAGTTGGTCATGATCTCAAAAAATTGCTTATTTTTGGGTTTTTCTAATGATATATTATTATTCATACTTATCTTTGAAATTGAGCAAGATATTTCAGTTTTTTAATTTTTGCTACAGTAGTCCATGGAAAAAATCGGCACTTGTCAAAGTCAGGTAAATAATTTATCATTTCTATCAGTAACTGATTGGAAGACTTTTTCAAGTTCTGAAATAAAATTTAACAAATTACGGAAGTTTCAAGAAGCCGAGGCTAAAAACGTATGCAGCTGATGATGAAAGTGAAATTCAGGAACTAAATATATTGGTGAAGTTTTAGGACCATCCTAACACGTCTTATCGATCGGTGGCTGAGGTAACAGGTGTTGAGAAAACTAAAGCACAAATTCCAACCGTACAGAGTAAGAAAACTTCACCATCTTTAGAATGGGGATTTCCAAAGAAGGGTTGCATTTTGTGAGTGGTATGTGAATCAGTGCAGTAATTTCCATATGAACGTTATCTGGACAGATGAAAGCCGAATAGATACTTCAGGGATATATACCAGGTATAATTCATATTATTGAACTACAGAAAACCCACATGTTATAGTGCCCATAAACAGACAAGGACGGCAAGGTTTCAATATTTGGGTTGGGATTTTTGGTGGTCGATTTTTAGGTCCCCATTTTTTTAATAAAAGTTATTAATTAAAGTATGGTTGCCCTCCGCATAACGCACGAATTACTGCTGATTTTTTTTCGTTCTTTTATCCCTAGAGTTTCTAGATTGTGGAACCAGCTGCCCGCGGAGGTCTTTCCTTCCCCAAATCTTCAAGTATTTAAGTCCCGTGTCAACAAACTCCCTCTTACCTCGCTTAAGACACCCACGGTACGTTAGTATTTAGGCTTTTAGCCTTCGTGGTTTGTCCAAAGATAAAAAAAAAAGAATTTCAAGATAAATGGATTGGTACTAGAGGATCTATCCTATGGCCTGCTAGGTCCTGCGACTTAACACCATTAGATTTTTTTTTATGGAAAGGATTAAAGAATATAGGAGAACTATCGAAACACGGAAAGAGTTGCAAGTAGCGACTCAGGCAAGCTTTTGGTGCAATTAGACCTATTAAACTAATAAACGTTTGTAATGCAGTGGAAAAAAGGTGTTTATTATGTATTAAGGAAGAAGGAGCAAACTTTGAACATCTACTTTGAATTAAGTTTTTCTATAGGTTCTGGTTTTCATTTAAACTCGTTTAATTTTTAGAACAATTTTTTATTATAATATGTTCATAAATATAAAGTTTGCATGGCCTACTTTAGCAAAAAATAAAACAACTGGTATGCTATTCACCTGACTTTGACAAGTGCAGATTTTTTTCCATCGCCTACTGTAGAAAAATTAAAAAACTCAAATATCTTGCTCAATTTCAAAGATAAGTATGAAGAATAATATATCATTGGAAAAAGCAAAAAATAAGCAATTTTTTGAGAACATGGCCCACTATGGTTTATATTTAAAAAACTTGTACATAGGTATACCATATAAATGTAGATGGGCTTACGAATTCAGTTATTTTCTATCACTTAAGCAGAAACTATATAAAATATTAATATTTTAAAAAAATTCAACTTTTGTAAATGGCTGGTAAAACCCTGGTATTTTTATAATATATATTTTTATTATAGTTCACGATTTGTATGATTAAAGTTTAAGGGTGCACGCAAACCGCATAAAATCTATTACAGACTAGTTATATCTCTGGGTCAAATTGATAAAAGATAAACCATTTTTAGATGCCAAGGTTTTTTTACTGTATAATCGTCCATAAAATGTTAAATTTATTTCCATTATTTTATCAAGGATCAGTGGCGGCCCAGGGGTGGGCGCGGATATGCATGGCCCAACCAAAATTGTTCTCGCCAACCGTTCGCCCAACCTGCTTATTTTTTTATTTTTTGACAATCCACGAAGGCTGAAAGCCTAAATACTAACGTACCGTGGGTGTCTTAAGCAGGGTAAAGAGAAAGTTTGTTAACACGGGAAGATTTGGGGAGGAAGGAAAGACCTCCGCTGGCAGTAGGTTCCACAGTCTAGAAACTCTAGGGATAAAATAACGAACGAAATGGGAAGTCCGGGGCATGTCCAATTGGACCCTATAGGGATGCATACGTGCGGCATTACAAGTTTCTCTGTTGGGAGCTGCAAGAGGAGGGACTATACTGGAAAATTCGTCGGAGCAGAAGCCGTAAAAGTATCTATAGAAGAGCGATAGATCTCCCACAGCTCGACGATGGGCAAGAGAAGGAAGTCTTTGAGTGAGTAAAGGATCATTATTAAGACGAACAGCCCTTCTTTGAATGGCATCAAGAATGCTAATTATTGAGCAAAAAGCAAAGAAATTTAAAAACGCCCTGTCAAAAAAACATCCCATTCTCATAAACTATTTATTTTATTTATATTTAACTAATCCAAATCACGCAGTTCTTAAATAAATGATTTATGGTCGCAATATTAAAAATTAAGAATATGTCATTAGAAACGGATTTTAGTGTAAAATTTAAATACCTTTAAAATTAAATTTTCTATTAAAATGTTTAAAAAAATGCGAATTTTTGCCCGTTAATTATGTGTACTTAAAATTTCAATTACGAAATGTATGTCATTTATGAAACAGAAAAGAATATATTATATTAGAGGTGGAAATAAAATGTATAATTTTGATTTCCACAGCCTACTAAGCAAACAACTTTCTGAAAAACGGTTTGTTTTATTACAAGAATACAAAAACCAAATAAAGTGCTCGCCAAAAAATAGGGACACGCAATTTTTAGCACCATATTTAACTTGTAGTAACTTTGGAAATAAAAAATATTTTAAGCTGCGGATTTCGGTATGTTGATGCCCATTTCGTCTAGATGACATGGCGCAAAATGATTTTTGAAAAATAATCAAATGTTCATGGTATACAGGGTGCTCAATGAACAGATGCAAAATTACCAAAAGTTTAGAGGTGTGTGATTCCGGTAATAATTTTTTTCGCATTTAATTATAGGTCATTAGTAAAGTAACATCATCTCCAGACGTTTTTGCCAGTTTTTTGATTACAGCCCTTTAGCCCCAGAGACACTACTAAACAAAAAATGTGTCAAAACTTTGCTACCAATATCTTTAAAACGCTGTAACTTAAAAACGGCTTTACCGATTTCGACCAGGTTTTCACATTCTGAAAGCTTATTTTCTAGTTGTTTTTTATTACCTAACCACTTTATTAGTAAATGATCATTTCTATAAAATACAGGGGTCAAACAAAAGTAAAGATAAAATTGCACAAAATATGGCTATTGTTCGTTTTAAGCTATAACAATTGGGCTGTACGTTGTTGTTTGGTTTGAAATTTGGTCAATATGCAGCTTCGGTCAATACCTTTGGACGGTTTTTTTACTTTTTCGATTGGTGCCTTTTGGCCACAGATACGCTACCAGGCAGATCCATTGTCCTAAAATGTGTCTTTTGTGGATTTTTTGATGTGATCTGGAAATTTTAAATTAATTATTACCTAATGATTTTTTTTTCGTACAGGGTAATCAAACAAAACTGACTCTTTCATTATACAGGGTGTTTTAGATTTTAATGGGAAAAATTTAATAGACGATAGAACATGAAAAAATAAAAAAGTTTATATAAACATGTATGTTTTAAAGCTTTGTTTTCGAGATACAGGGTGTTAAAGTTTTGGAAAAAAATAGTTTTTTATTCATAGCTCAAAAATCCCTTGGCCGCTTTTTCTTAAACTTGACAGGTTTGTTTCTCATGATAAGAGGTATCATTTGATGTAATGAGATTAACCGTAATTATTGCAGTGGGGTCCCAGAGGGCAATCTAGTTAGTAAAGATGGAAAAATACGCCACCCATGCTTTTTTATAATTTTGTATTTTTTTAGATTAGGCATTTAAAAATACAACTTTTTTTGTTTCTTGTTTATTTTTGTATCTTGCTTTGTTTTCGAAAAAAAATAAAAACTAATACTTTATTGCTTGGCCCTATAGAAAAATACAACTTTTTGTTTTTAAATGTTTTTCGTATTTTGCTTCATTTTCGAGAACACAAAATAATAAAAAAATCCTGTTCTTTAGTGGCCTCCTAAAACATACATTTAATGTTTTCATTTTTTTAAAATAATAATTGTTGCTTTACACATACAAATGGATGAAAGTAAATTTAATTTGCATGCATCTGATGGACGAATCTTAGTTTGGAGAGAGAGGAATAAAAGGTACCGTGAGGAGAATATGGAAGCAAGGGTTGCGTTTGGTGGGGGTGGTGTTACTGTATGGGGTGGTATCATGAGTAATGGAAAAACGGAAATGGTTATTTTGATAGGTGAGACTATGTATGCGAATAGGTACAGGGATTTCTGTGTGAAAGAACCTGTCAAGTTTAAGGAAAATCAGCCAAGGGATTTTTGAGCTATGAATAAAAAACTATTTTTTCCAAAACTTTAACACCCTGTATCTCGAGAACGAAGCTTCAAAACATACATGTTTATATAAACTGTTTTTTATTTTTTTATGTTCTATCGTCTATTAAATTTTTCCAATTAAAATCTAAAACACCCTGTATAATGAAAGAGTCAGTTTTGTTTTATTACCCTGTACGAAAAAAAATCATTAGGTAGTAATTTAAAATTTCCAGATCACATCAAAAATCCACAAAAGACACATTTTAGGACAATGGATCTGCCTGGTAGCGTATCTGTGGCCAAAAGGGACTAATCGAAAAAGTAAAAAACCGTCCAGAGGTATTGACCGAAGCTGCATATTGACCAAATTTCAAACCAAATAACAACGTACAGCCCAATTGTTATAGCTTAAAACGAACAATAGCCATATTTTGTGCAATTTTATCTTTACTTTTGTTTGACACCTGTATTTTATAGAAATGGCCATTTACCAATAAAGTGGTTAGGTAATAAAAAAGAACTAGAAAATAAGATTTTAGAATGTGAAAACCTGGTCGAAATCGGTAAAGCCGTTTTTAAGTTACAGCGTTTTAAAGATATTGGTAGCAAAGTGACACATTTTTTGTTTAGTAGTGTCTCTGGGGCTAAAGGGCTGTAATCAAAAAACTGGAAAAAACGTCTGGAGATATTGATGTAACTTTACTAATGGCCTATAATTAAATGCGAAAAAAAATTATTACCGGAATCACACACCTCTAAACTTTTTGTAATTTTGCATCTGTTTATTGACTACCCTGTATACCATAAACATTTGATTATTTTTCAAAAATCATTTTGCGCCATGTCATCTAGACGAAATGGGCATTAACATACTGAAATCCGCAGCTTAAAATATTTTTTATTTCCAAAGTTACTACAAGTTAAATATGGTGCTAAAAATTGCTTGTCCCGATTTTTTTGGCGAGCACTTTATTTGGATTTGTCTGTTCCCGTGATGCTGGTATAGCTTAACTTTTAAAAGATTGATCATACACATAAAATTTTGCTCATCAACAGGTTTTATCTAATTAATACTCCCCTCTGGTGAACAAAACTCTAATAAATCGATTTTCTCAGTGTAAGATTGGGTTTTTACCTTTTTTAAGACAAAAAATAAATACAAATGCGAAAATGTAGCCAAAGTTTAAAATAAATGATATGATGGCAGTAGCTTGTAGGGAGTCTCCCTAAATATTTGTTCTGAATTTTGAAAGGCCCCGTATCTTGGTAGGAAAGCCCAAGAGGGGATTTCGGGATTTACTACATCGCGGCAGATTAATATACCGTAGCGCTATACCCGGGTAAGTACTTCCACCAAATATGAGCTTCGTTACAGGGCCGATCATAAAAAACAAAAATATATCCATCAGAAATTGTCGAGCGCGTCAGATTAAGATAGGGTGAGTTAATTACATGCTAAACAGTGTATATTCCACTAATATGTCAATTTGAGAGTGACGTAAAGGAAACAGAGGACTACAAAAAAAACGTCAGTTTAACATTTTCGAGCATGGGTTTTTTTTCAGAAAATTTTGGAAATTACAGATTACAGGGTGTTCTTTTAATATTTATTAAACTAAAATTTTTTCCTTGTTTATGGCTTATACAGGGTGTATCTAAAATGTCTGTTCAAAATCCTACTACAAATTACTTGGATTAAAATACAATTATCTAACGCAATCTACCTTTGTCGAAAATTTAATCATTAGCAAGATACAGGGTGTCAAATTTCCATTTATTTTTAGTTATTTTTAATGTTTTCATCATTATTTTTTTTTACAAAATTAGGTGCTAAGGAGTTCTTTAGGCTAAAAAATCGAATTCTGCTCATGCTTTTGTTGTAAAATGCAGAGGGACCCACCCACCTGCAATCCTTTACCTATGTTTAGAATACCATAACTTTTTTGTGCGTCTATATTTAATACATCTAGTAAAGAAGTTTCATTCCATTATATTTTCTAACCAAAAATGTATTTTTAGTAAATATCGCTACGAGCAACCATTTTTAAGATATTTCATATTAAAGGTTTTAATTTACACAAGAAATTTTACTTGTATTCCTTTAACCTCTATTTAGTCCGCTCGGGTTTTTCTGAAAGGTCTTTACAAAGTACTACCATAAATTCCCTGCACTAAAATGAAATTATCTAACGCCATTTACCTTACTTGAACAGTTGATCGTTTGCGAGTTACAGGTTGTAAAATTAAAAAATAAAATGGAAACTTTGTAACCTAGTTTCACGCAAAGGATCAGTTTTTCGAATGAGGTAAATTGCATTAAATGTTTGTATTTTGGCACAAAAAATAACTAGTTGAATTTTGTACAAACCTTTTCAAAACGGATGGATTAGATAAAGTTAAAAGGAAAGTAATACATAATTTTGGTATAAAATTAAACGTTTAATCTTATATATCTCAAAAATATTGACTACTTTTACTAGGTATACCTTTTGTTACTATAGCCATGAAAAGGTATGACAATTTAAACTTAACCAAAGAAATGCAGTTGGATCCCTTTACATTTTACAACGAAAAACGTTAGCAAATTTAGATTTCTTACCCTGTAAAACCCTTATAGCCTATTCTTTATAATAAAAAAATATTTAAAGATAACTAAAAACAAAATGCAAATTTTGACACCTTTTACCCAGTTTTATAATTGCGAGTTCAGCTTAGAATCAGTTAAACCAAAAATCAAGGGAAATAAATCGTTGGTTGAACTCAACTGGTGATTGAACCTGCCTGTTTAAAATATATTTCTGTCACTTTTGGCATTTTAACTGATTCTAAGCCACTGATCTCGATGGATTGCCAATGTTATAACCTGCGCGAAACAAAAGTTACATTTCATGGGCGAAAAAACCGGTTTGTGCGCAAGCCAGTTGAGGGTAAACGCACCCGGCACCAAACAAACTATCCGCATTATCGAAAAGAATTGTCGACCGGCGCGGCGCGGCGTCCTGGTTTTCTGTTCAAAGTACGGTAGCTAATGAGCGTTACGGTCAGATTGCGGACGAAGGGTACGGGGTGCCGGTGTTTGTATTTTGCCATGGTTTTTAGGTGCACATGTTCGTGCGCCCACAAATGTAGGTTATCTATGTCCTAAGCTGAACTTGCAATTGTAAAACTGGGCAATTATCTCCCAAACGATAAACATTTTGACAAAGATAATTCGTGTTATATCGTTTTATTTTAGTGTTTGTGGTAGCCTAATATACAGACCTTTGAGAGACACACTGTATACCAATTAATCACCAGCCTGACTTGGTTTTGCTTGGCTTGCTAAAGGCCTATTAAAAAAGGCAAAACGGCTTTTAATTCAGAAAAAGAAGCTATCCATATCAGAAAGAGGCTTCGATGTTGTCCGTCTATAAGCTGTATTGAAGCCTCAAGCTTTTTTAACAAAAATAGCGTTTTTTAAAATTTTAATACACTTTTAAATGCTGCAAAAGCCCCATGAAAATTGATGTAGAACCAGATTCTGTAAGAGCCTTATTGTGTCCTTGCAAATTAGTTTTTAGTCACTTTCTTATGATTAACGTCACCACGAGTAATTCTCATAAAGGTAGCACCTCGGACAGTAAACTCCTCTTTTAAACAAAAGAAATTAATCAGTTATTTATTTGCGACGTTTAAAAAGGGTTATATATATATATATATATATATATATATATATATATATATATATATATATATATATTCGAATCCCAATTCTTACGTGGCGGAACAAATTGGAGCAGAAGAAATATAGGTGATGGAAAACCAAATCATTAAATGTCAATTATTTAGAACGCCTTTTAATAAATGCTATAGACAGTGGCGGATTAATGTATAAGCACTACAAGCACGTGCTTGGGGCCCCTGTTCTCCAGGGGCCTTCATTCTCTGCTGGCATTTCATTTTATACCTACATTTTATTCGGTTTTACCCACATGTCCGAGATCACAAGGCGCGGGCAGTCCGGAAGTGGTGACCCTCATACTGTTAGTGAATATGATAATTACGTATTGATATTACCTGTTTTTGGTTTGTCTAAGTTATTTACTGCTTTATAAAAATTTCCACGTAAAGTCCACTTCAGTATTTTTTATTTAGCTTCCAATATAGCGATACTTCCCGTCCACGATTAAAAAGCGGGTGTGCGCGAATGTGGCGGGCGGGGAGTGAGCGCGCCACGTGCCAGTTCACCTGCCGAGCCAGAGGCGCACTTACATGTTTGCCGCCCGTAGGCTATTTTATTTTCGCCGCCCCCTTCTTCTTCTTTTTTTTCTTCAGAAATATTTTTGAAGAGCAAAAAAAAAAAAAAAAAAAAAAAAAAAAAAATCCACCTTCCAGCAATAGAGGGCCTTACACAGCCTCTGGGCTTAGGGCCTTGGAAACTCTTAATCCACCACTGGATATAGGCCAAATATTTAGTAAAATTTCAATGACAATCTTTTATTTACAAAGACCATTGTAATCTTATACACCCTGTATACCTACTGCACTAGTGAACTTGTAAATTTATTCATATTTTACAGCAAAAATCAACTTTCCTTATCGTTAGGCGGATTATTAAAGAAAGCTTGAATCGCGTGGATGTAGGTCAATTTTATCTGAAAGTTCGCTTATTTACTACTAGTATCTTCGCAAGGTGGAATATTTAGAAGCCGCGTAGACAGGTAATTTATAAGCGTCTAATTGTACCACATGTAGCACACTAAGCAGAAAAAAAAATTAAAAGTAAATGTACAGGGTGGCGCGATGTTTTTTATTGGTTTCCCAAATTGCCTTTGACCGAAGTCCTTTAGCCACAGTAAATTTACAATTTATTTTTGGTAACAATACCGGGTGTTGCATCGCCGAGCTGGACATAGGATATCCCATGTAATTTTAATGGGGTCAATTATTGTCTCCCCTAATTATTTTAGAGAAAAATTCTATTAAAGTTTATTGAAGAGCATGCAAATCTACGTCCATGGTAAAAACTTTAGATCTTTCGGTTAACCCATTTGCTAGTTAGATGCTAATATATTTTTAAAAATTGTTACATTATTATCGCCTCATATGTATGAACAACAATAAAAATACCAGTTAATACGATTTTTTGATAATAATAAAGCATTAAATTTCAAAATGACAACATAATGTCACGCTAACTGGTATTTTTATTGTTGGTCATAAATATGAGGCGATAATAATGTAACAATTTTTAAAAATATATTAGCATCTAACTAGCAAACGGGTTAACCGAAAAATCTAAAGTTTTTACCATGGACGTAGATTTGCATGCCCTTCAATAAACTTTAATAGAATTTTTCTCTAAAATAATTAGGGAGCCAATAATTGACCCCATTAAAAATTACATGGGATTTCCTATGTCCCGCCCGGCGATGCAACACCCGGTATATGTAAAGCAATTTATAAATTAAAAATAATATAATATACTTAACAGAAAAAAAATATATATGTAATATTGTGGTTGACATAAATATGTGGAAAAAAAGTTTATATACACGTATACAGTTCTTTAGAGAAATGAATGTTTAGTTATAATTCACTAAAACTTCAGGTATGGTTCTTTCTGGAAATCTAAATCTGGAGTTTCTGTTATCTCTAATTAAACATAGCTGTTCAATTATCTCCATATTTTTGGTTTTGCTGCAAACTTTTTGTCAGGTCTATTAACCTTTGTTCGATATGCTGGATTTCTGTTTTTTGATACAGGAGCTGGTTTCTGGGATTGTGCAGGGATTTTCAGGATGACGTATTTTTGTAATTGTTCTTAAGGCTGATCTCTCGGCTACACTTATGTTTTTAGTACTGATGGCCTGGCATTGCATAATAACACGTGAGCGTATTCCAGTACTGGTCTACAGATCGATTTATATATTTTCGCTGCAGTTTTTGTGTTAATTCCCTCATTTTTAAATGTTAAAGATCGAAAATGTTTTGCACGAGTTTTGATCTTGGGCTTAACGATGGAGGTATGACTTTTGAAATTTAACTTGGAGTCCAGTTGGATACCCAAGTATTTGGCAGTATCTTTAGGTCTTATACCCTGATTGCATAATGTTATTTGAGGGGAGTTAGCTGTTACTTTATGGTTAAATAGAAGTAACTGAGATTTTGCTGGATTTTCCTCAAGTCTCCATTTTTAAACTATTCTTCCACTAAAACTATAGAAGTTTGCAGCATTTCTGCAGCTAATAAAACAAATCTGTGCTCAAAATCTCAATTTCGATTTTTGAAACACATTCAGTGGTTAAAGTAAATCATGGTTAACTTAGTTTTAAAGTATTTTTCAAATTTTGTTAATTTAGCCAGCGATATTCTTGACCATTCGCATCTCTCAAAATGGCTCGCATTCTATGATAAATCTACATAAGATGCGAGCGCTCGTAAAAGATGCGAATAGTCAAGAATAGCACCGCAGGCACTTGTAATTCGCTTGATATTAGATATAGAAAATAAATAAAAACGTCTAGGGATTTTCACGTAGAATTTAGTGACGTACCGATATTCTTCCATTGACTTTTATTTAAAAGTTTAATACAAAGTTGTTCTTTTTAATTAAACGCTCTGTATACAGGGTGTTTCACAACCTATTCGACAAACTTTACGGGCTAATTCTACAATAAAAAATATGAAAAAAAAACTTCATATAGAATATGTCCTAAACGTCTTAGTTTTTAAACTATAGGGTGAAATTTTTTTAAAAATTGTGTTTTTTTATAATAACTTTTGTACCAATTTAGATATTTTATGGTAACGCCTCTTATGCACGAAAAGACATTTTTGGCCTATAAGTTTGTTTTTGTTTAAAGTATTATTACTTTTTTGCCTCAGTATATTATGATTCTAGTGGAAAACTATTATTCTCGTGTATTTTTTGCACAAAAAGGTACACCTGATAAATATTGCTACGAGCAACCATTTCTAAGATATTTTAGATTAAACGTTTTATTTCACTTTAAAAAAAATTCGCATCCCTTTACGCTTTATTTAGGTTACCCGGGTTTCCCTAAAAGGTTTTCGGATTTTTACGACCTCACGCAGTAAACAAATGAACGGGTGGATGAACATACGAACTTAAAAACCGTGGCAAAATACAAACACCGGCACCCCGTACCCTCCGCCCGCAGTCTGAACGTAACGCTCATTAGCTACCGTACTCCGAAGAGAAAACAAATTCTTTCCGATAATGCGAAAAGTCTGTTTGACGCCATGCGTGTTCACCGTCGATTTGCTTGCGCACAAACCCGTTTTTCGCCCATAAAATGTAACTTTTGTTTCGCGCAGGTAACAACATTGGCAATCCATCGAGACCAGTGGAATGAATGCAATAGCAAACTTTTGTATGAATAAATGGTTTTATCTGAAATATCCTAAAAACGGTTGCTCGTAGCGATATTTATCAAGATCTTTTGATGCAAAAAATATGGGAGAAGAAGATTCCTTTACTAAAATTTTAATAAACCGAGGCAAAAAAGAGTTATGACACTTTGAACCCAAGCAAAGGACTGCAGGTGGCTCCCTTTACATTTTACGACAAAAATATTAGCGCATTTCGATTCCTCACTTTAAAAAACCTTTTAATGCCGAATTTTGTAAAAAAATATCCTATATTAAAGAAAATATTTAAAAAAATTTAAATTAAGATAAAAAAATTTCGACTAAGGTAAATTACGTTGTATATTGGTCCGAGAAAAACTCCGTCACACCGTATGTACGTCGGACAAGCACGATATTTTTTAAAATCAATATACAGGGTGTCCGGAAAAATGGGGTCATGAATAATAGGGTTAATAAAGTGAGCCAAAATAATGTTATTACTTTATATAAAAGAAGTCTTATCGCGCTTCGTTAGGAAGAAATAGCCCATTAAAGTTAAAATAAAAAACTAATTTCAATTATAACTTTGAAACTGTTGCCACATTACCACTAATATTTGGACAACTACATAACCTTGTACTTATGCTTATTTTCGTGGGTAAACGATTGTTCAGTAAGTCTGAATTATACAGGGTAAGACGATTTTTTTAACTTAATGTATGCATTTTCAACACAGGTGACACATTTTACATTTTGCTTTGACAGTTTTATTCCTTCATTACTTTCTACAAAAAGGTATAACTTATTTAAATCAAAATCTTGGATCGTTTTCATAAAATCACATTTTAAGTCCAGATATACTAGCATTTTGTTTGTAATAGAAATTTGCATTTTTAAAGAAAATTATTAAAATATGATAAAATTAAATAAAACACTTTTAAACTGTATTATTAAGTAAACCAGGTTTAGAAACATTATTTTTAATAATATTACCACATTTTAATAATTTCCTATAAGAAAAGTTTTTTTAGTACATACAAAATGCTAGTATCTCTGGATTTTAAATGGAATTTAATGAAAAACTCTTCTATAAATAAGATATAATTTTTTTGTAGAAAAAAGATGAAGAAATCAAACAGTCAAATTTGCCACTTGTGTCATAAAAGCACACATGAAAGAAAAAAATCGTCTGACCCTGTATAATCCGGACTAACTTAACTGCCGTTTATCTATAAAAAGTAGCATTTGTATAATGCCGCCGCCAGACATTGGGCCAACTACGACAAACTTTTGCAAACACCATTGTGTGGCCGGGCAGTTCGTCTGCATTCGCCTTGATTGGCCCAACTTTTCTCTAGTCGCTAGCTTACAAATAGTTTGCCAAATGTTACGACAAATAGTTCGGCCACAACTTTGTCCAATGTGTGGTGGCATCATAACATTTTTAGTTGCCATAAAAAAGTGGTACTGTGGCAACAGTTTCAAAGATATAGATGAAATAATTTTGTTTTTTAATTTTTTTCTTTGAAGGTCAATATCTCCCTAAAGCGCGATAGAACTTTTTTATATAAAAGTACTAACATTATTTTGGCTAACTCTATTACCTCTTTCATTAATGACCTCACTTTTCGGACACCCTCTATAAATGACGTAGTGTGTACACTCTCGGTAAGTCTGTATTCTTCGTAAATGATTGCGACCAATCGTCATTTTTTTTTCTCTATCATAACTGCGGTCCAGTCCACATGCAGTCCACCAAGTTTCGCAAAAAAGAGTGGTTGTCTTTTAATGTGTGTCCGTTGGACAACCAGCAAGCATACGTTTGTAATTATTATTTTTTATTAAATTATGGTGTTTAAGAACGTATATCCTTGAGCATAAAAATACCAAAAATAAAATATGTTTAATTAGACAGTTCAAAGTTTAAAAACTCAAAAAATGTCCGTCGGACAATCAGTCTCTTGGAAAACCAACCCTGTGAATAACTGAGGTGAGTTATTAATATTTTTTAAATAAATTATTGTGTTTAGGATAGTATGTAATCTAAATTTTACTAAAAGCACAAAATATCGAAAAAGCGAGCGAACAAGTATTTTTCTCCTTCTAATTTGTACACTTTGTATGTATCCCAAATCCGACTCCCTCTAGAATATTGTTCTCATTTCTGGGGAATAACGTCCCCCACAACACTGAGCATGCTTGATTCCATTTAAAGAAGAGCTGTTTGCCTTATTAACGATCCTTTGCTTACAGAGAGGTTTCTTTCGCTTGCCCATCGTCGGGCTGTAGGGGATTTGTCGCTTTTTATAGGTACTTCAACGGCTTTTGTTTCGAGGAATTGTCCAGTATAAGTCCGGCACTTGCAGCTCCCAACAGAGAAACTCGTTGTGTCGCACGTATACGGTATCACATTGTTCGTTTTTATTCCTAGATTTTCTAAATTGTGGAACCTGCTGGCCGTGGAGGTCTTTCCTTCCTTTCCAAATCTTCAAGTATTTAAGTCCCGTGTTAACAAACTTCCCCTTACCTTGCTGAAGACACCCGCGTTACGTTAGTATTTAGGTTTTTAGCCTTCGTGGATTGTCCAAAGATAATGGAGTATTTCACTTGAATAACTGAATTGTTGTCCGCAGGACAATTTAATTGTCCTTGGGATATGATAATATTGCTTAATGACTGACAAGTTAGTTAGCTCTGTCGGAAGTGACCCTGATTTTTTATCCTAGTGTAACAAAACTATGTAACCTCGCAAAAATACACAAATTCTAACGAATTATTTTGCGGTTGGTAAATTAAAAATTGAACTTGAAAGGTCGTGCAAAAAATCAATTTCAATACTAATTGCAGAGATCATATTACAGGCTCCATTACGTTTAAGAGGTCGCTGCCAAAGGGGAAATTCAAAAATTATGCAGTGTGTCTTTTACCCGAATATTTAATTTTAACCTCGTTTTCCTTACAGTTATACGATTTGTTTCCTAATTGCAATATAAAAAGGGGTTTATTTATGACCTAACGTTATAAAAAAGTTTGTACAATGCATTTCTGATATTTTTCCTCTCCTTTTACTTTTACACAAATCAATTTATAACATTAACATACACAAAACACCCTGTACATACAGAATGTTTCCTAATTGTGGTATAAAATTTAAGGGCATATTTCCTAGCCTATTTTATGAAAAAAGTTCTTTATAACATGGATCCGGAAATTCCTTTTTCTAAGATAGAGGGTTTAAAAAGAAATATATTTGTATTTTTTTAATAATATCCTAAATTTTAATACTTTTTATACGGATTTAATAAAAATGGGCTGGGGGTTTTTTATTGTAATGGAAGGTGAATTTAGCCCTAACTTAATTGTAAAATTACGCCACTGACTAACCAGAACTAACCAAAACATTTAAAAATACAACTTTTGTGTTGTTAATATCTTTACGTAGCTTGCTTGGTTTCCAGAAAAAAATCCACTAAATTGCATATATCTGGAGCATAAGGAACATTAGGTTTATTTTTCTTTTAAAAATTAAGTTTTAAATGTTCTTTTAGCAATTATGTAACAACAATATTAAATACTTAAATAAATGACGTTAATATTTAGTCTATCAAGTTTTTGAAAACTTCAACACCCTTTATCTTGAGAACAAAAATGTGTGGACCCATTTTTATATAAAGGTTTTTAATAAAATTGAATGAAATTAGAAAACACACTGTATACAGGGTATTTCTTATTGTAGTTAAAACTTGAGGTGTTAATAATATACTAATTTTATTCAAAAAGTTTAAGTAAACATGTTTTTAATTAAAATCATTTAAAAAATTAACACCACAAAAACAAATAATTTATATTTTAAAATCACTACACGCCTAATCTTTGTCTCTATATTTTATATATTATGCCAATGTCATGGCATTTGCTCTGACGAATAAAACAGTATAATTTTCATGCAGCTCTCAAAAAATAACAAAAAGTGTCCGCCCTATACATCCCTATCAGTTACATCTAAAGAAGCTCCAAATTTTCTACTTTGTTTGCTTTTATATATATTTTAGTCTCGCAATAATAAACTGCCTCTTAGTTCCTCTTAACGGTACGATTTTTTCCAAATTAATTTATCACTTTATTTTTTTTAATAGAGTGTTTTTAAATTATGGGAAAATAAGGTCAAGCTATTTTTGTCTAGTAATAAAAGTTTATAAATATTAATAATTTTATACAAAAATAAATTACTCCGCTGTACCTAATTGGGCAAAATACTTTTACTGCTCTTATTTTCGGAACGAAGTTATTCAATGCCAAGTTCAATGCGAGGAAAAGAGGTCAAACCATTTTACTGTTGCAAAATGATGATTGGCAAAATTTAGATGAATTAATTGTACAGGGTGGGCCAAATTTGAGGCTTTTAGTAGGTAACTCATATTTCTGTGTGTTTTACAAAAAACTGTTTCTCTTTTGCGAGGCTTAAATTTTGAGCCAAATTAACTAGTAAAACCGCAATACACGATCTTGCGTCGTTTACTCGCTACAGTGTGTTTCTCAATTTATTGCGTTTTCTTTAAAGCTTTAGAACGTTTCTATTTTTAAAGATTTTTAATTCTGTAAAAATATTTCTTCAGCAACTTCACAATTTTTTACCAGTGTATTGGATTTTAAAGCCATACTCCATCTTTTTACATTTTTTTATTTATAATAAAAGCAATACACATTTTTAAAGAAGAAAATGAAATTTGTGTGTAGTTATACTACTACTACTATACTTTTAATAAAAATAAATACAAATATTAGTTCATTAAGTTAGTTTTGTAGTTTCCTAATCAGTAATCAGATTTTTGTTATCTCTTAAGATATACAGGGTACGACAAAAGTGTAATTTCAAAAAAATCCTGTATATTATATCACCAAAGAAATATCTTTTAAAGACCTTTAAAAACTACTTTATTTGATAAATGTACTTATATTTATTAGTTTCGAAAATATGACCATCTAAATCTTAAGTTTCCCCAATATGTTTGCAATATAGCGTATTCATGGTTTATTTGTTTGAATAGAGATATTTAATGACATTTTTGGAAAATTAAACCTTTTAAACAGTACGTCCACGGATGGACTTTACAAGAGGACAAATGGACCAAAAATTTTAATGTTTAAGAAAGTCGTGTATGGCAACTGCTTTTGTTTAAAAAAAAACAAGATTTACTTAAAAAAATTGCTTTGTTTTGTACAGGAACTCCAAAAACTACAAAATCTGAAAATGGACCAAGACAAAACTACCTTTATTTTTTAACACGCTTTTATTAACTTGGGTTGTAACTATCTATCTATCTATCTATCTATGTAACGGAATCTTTGAGCCTAATTTTAACCAACTTCCAGCTATTCGATTTCTTTGAAACTTTGCACACGTGTCAAGGACCGATGAAGATGCAATAATTTAAAAACAGTATCCCGTTATCTTTTTTGAATCGCCAGGAAAAAAATTCCATTATATTATAAAAACAACACCTAGGTTGCCACCTGTTGGCAACATTTCAAACTTTGCTATTAAATGAAGAAGAAATTTTTTAGTTTTTACACAATTTGGTTAGTTGCACCATGGGTGTTCAATTTTTATGAACAATAAAAATATAGGGTTAGTTGCACCATGAGTTCAAGGATTCCATAATAAAAATTACATTATGTGTAATGTATACATAATACATAATGTGCAATTAATAAAAATTAACATTCTTTTTTGGATCGCCAGGAAAAAAATTTTCCTTTATATTATAAAAGTATAAAAACAACACCTAGGTTGCCACCTGTTGGCAACATTTCAAACTTTGCTATTAAATGAAGAAGAAATTTTTTAGTGGGTTGCAATATATTGGCAACGGTCCAAACATTGCCTGGATTGCCATCTGTTGGCAAAATTTCAAACTTTGCTACTTAATGAAGAAGAAATTTTTTAGTGAGTTGCAATCTGTTGGAAAAATTTTAAAATTTGCCACTCTTGTTCATTAAAAAATTTTTTCGCCATTTTGTCAAGAGTAGCAGAAACTAAAAATGAAAATAATTAATAGTTTAAAAAACTAAAAACACGCTTTTATATGCAACCGAACTAAAAATTAGAAAATAATTTTTCATTAAAAAATATTGTCATTTCATAGTAAAAAGCGTGGGGTGATAAAAATATTAAATGTTATAATTATTATATTTGCAAATATCTATGATGGAAAAGTTATGAAAAAATAGTAAAATGCACCCCACACTTTTTACTATGAAATGACAATATTTTTTTTAATGAAAAATTATTTTCTAATTTTTAGTTCGGTTGCATATAAAAGCGTGTTTTTTAGTTTTTTTAAACTATTAATTATTAGTAATTTAGCAAAATGTTAAACAAAAAATGTTTTTATAATTGAATAAGGATCCCGTATCTGAAATTTTACTTAAAAACGACTGCACCTATGAGATTTAATAATCTTCAACAAAAATCAGGTACAGATAAGTTTAGTCTCTATTTAATACTTATATGACTTTATATAAATATAGCTGCAATTCCTTTTTCTGCGTACCCCGGTCCTTTTCTTTTAATTGCTCCATTGGGTGTCTTAATAATTTTTGTATTTTATTATTCGCAAATCATTGTATTTAAAAACAGTAATATAAAGCTTTTACCATAATGGGCATATTTTAATAGTTATATGTATTAACTAATTAATAAATTTATTAATTATATTAATAAGAAAAGTTATACATTTTGGAATAGAATCATAAAATACTTAAATTGGTTTATGGCAAATGTACACATCGCACTATTAATATTGTTTAATATTCAAGCAGAAATAAACAGAGCTTTAAATTAGGTTATGTTTATTAGGTGTCAGGTACGTCACGCTTATTAGTCCCTTAATGTTTGTATTTTATGTAGCGATATTTTCGCTGATCAACGAGCTGCCAACAAAAAAAAAGTAAACATTGAGTTTTATATTTATTGCAAAAATGTATTTGTTTTAAATGAAAAACCCTGTATATTACATTACCATTCAAAAGATCTATCAAAGAGCCTTAACAAAGTCAACAGAGATATAATTTGATAGTAAAATATTACCATTAAATTGATATTTTAAAGAGCTTCAGGAAAAACTACATGTGATAGGTCTATATCTGGTTTTTTAAATGTAGCCATCCAAATTTGAAAATTATGTTAAATTTTCATTATCTTTACAGCTCTAATCAAAGAATACCAATCCATAGAACTCCACAAGTGAGATTTCAGTTTACCCTAAAAATTTTTGTACCTAGCCTGACCAACAGATAGTGAAAGTAGTACGATGTCGCTTTGCTAATAGGATTACCATCAGAAATTGATAGCAGTCGCTGACGAGCAGTCGGCCCGATCACATAGAGTGGGATATACGCAAAATTTAATAAAAATAAAATCCCGATAAATGGACCCATTATCCATAAGATTATTAAATTTATAATTTCAGAATAGGATATATCGATGGGTTTTGACAAAACATCGTAAGCGACATTCGCCAATTTTACGGGAAACGATTTTTTCTTCCCACCGCGTTATTTTTAAAGAAAACCGAGATCTGAATGTTTTTATTTTAGATTTCTTCTTAATTTGAATTACAAAACAAACATATTTGACATTTAATGTCAAAATTTTCAGAATCTCCTAAGAAAAAGTTTAAAATTTTAAAATTATAAACCTAAATAATAATTAATTTTTAATTTATTTATTTTTATTTAATTTATCCTGACAACGGTGGCAGAATTGCCACCAAAACGTCGATTTTTAGTTCTCTATTTTTTTTTGGTTTTTGGTACTTTTAATTTTTTTATTGGCGTGTACCCAAAAAACTACCATTAATTAAATGAACCGCCGGACCAATATAGAACATATCTTTATCTGAAATAAAGCCGTGCACTAATGTATGTACAAAAAAATTACCAACTTTGTTTTAAAAATAACTCAATGAAAAAAATGTTTCCCCTAAAACCGACGAATGTCGCTTACGATGTATTGTCAAAAATCCATCGATATATCCTATTCTGAAATCATAAATTTAATAATCTTATATATACTACCATTGATTGGAGATTTTATTTTATTAAATTTTGCGTATATCCTCACTCTAACTAATCGGGCCGACTGCTCGTCAGCGACTGATATCAATTTCTGATGGTAATCGTATTAGCGAAGCGACATCGTACTACTTTCGCCATCTGTTGGTCAGGGTAGGTACTAAAAATTTTTAGGGTACGCTGAAATCTCACTTGTGGGGTTATATGGATTGGTATTCTTTGCTCTAAGCTATTAGCACTAAGTTTAGTGTCTTCAGCAAGTGGGCATTTTATCCAGTGCCGGACAAAGCCTTTTTAAACTAAAGCGAACTATAAATTTTGCGCTCCCATTTAATAGGGAAACATCAGACAGAAGGAAAATTTTTAAAAAGGAAAAAAGGTCCTCACCTTCAAAGGGTGCTTTCTACTTACTTTATGTTTTTACGCCCTTTCTACGTTAATCTGCTGATTTTACGCCTTTTCATCCACAAAGAATGGTACAAATGGAAACTGAAGAGCAAAAAAAAGTCCTCGTATTTTCCAGTTGCGCCCGTCCATACCACATACCAAACCCATCCCAGTACTTCTACTTTCTTCCACCCTATTTTTGCGCCCACCTTTTCCATCGCTGAAGCGGTCACTTCACGGCTTTTAACCTAATCCGGCACTGATTATATCTACTATTTTTTAGATTTGGATGGCCCTATTTCTTAAACTATAGAAGACAGACATGAAATGATGTATTTTTTTAAAATTCTTTAAAATATTTATTTAATGGTGATGAATATACAGGACGTGGTATTTAAAAATGCCAGTTTACTATAAAATTCCTAAGGATGGCCATATTTTGAAACTAAAGTGGAACCTCTATAACTCGAAATTCAAGGGACCGCCAATTAACTTAGAGTTAAAGAGATTTCAAAGTTAAAGATTATTAGTAAGAAGATGATATAGTTTGGTGGAGATATATAGATGACATTTTTTCTATATACCAACATGACGAACACTGTTTAAATAATTTTTAACACACATTAGTACACACGAACCAACAATTAAATTAACGTTAGAAAAGAAAACAACTCACAACTACCATTTCTTGACATTTTAATAAAAAAGATTTAAACAATTGTGAAACAAAAATCTACAGAAAGCCTACACATAAAAATAGATTCACCCAATAATGGTTAAAAAGGGAGTTGTAAAAAATCTATTTGATAGAATTAAAGTCATTTGTTCTAATCAAAATATAAATATTGAAAAAGATTATTTAAAAAATATTTTAATTCAAAATAATTATCCTCTTGATTTTATAAATAATTGTTTCCTTGAATTTTAAACTCCAGTTATAACACAAAATCAAAATAGACCTATTACAAATTTATTTTTACCATACATTCCTGGGCTATCAAATAAAATTCAACGAATAGGACATAAATTTAATATTCGCACAATCTTTGAAACACAAATCACTATCAGATCTCAATTAACAAAAACAAAACCATACAACTTAAATGAAAATACAAAAATGTCATTTATAAAATACCTTGCGAATGCAATAAGTTTCTATATAGGTGAAACTTATGTAGGACCATTAACTAAACGCATAAAAGAACACAGATCATACATTAAAAACACAGAATTTCATAAATCAAAAAACTGCCAACACGCATTTGATAACAATCATAGAATTAACTGGGATGCTTCTGAGCATTTTAGCAAAGGAAACTTGTTCTAAAAACGCAAAATCAAAGAAAGTGCGTATATATTATTAAATAAAGATAATTATTGTGTAGCATCAATTTCAGTTAATTTAAATAACACTTGGTTGCCTTTGCTTGATACTGAAGTATCTTCAGGAAGACTAAAAATTAACTAACTATTCACCTTTTTGTAAAATAAACAATCAATACACCAACAACCAGTTGACCTATGTCACTATAACACTATAACCAAAGAAACATATTTTGACATTTAATGTCAAAGATTTCAGAATATCCTAAAAAAGATACAAATTTTAAATTTTAAAACCTTAATAATAGTAAATTTTTATTTTTATTTCATTTATCTTGACAACGGTGGCAGATTTGGTCACCGAAACGTCGATTTTTAATTATCTTTTTACCTGTTTAATTTTTTTTTCGGTTTTTTAGAACTTTTAATTCTATATTTGGCGTTACCTAAATAAATACCATTTATTAAATGAATCCCGCCGAACTATAGAACATATCTTCAATTCATGATATATAAAATGTTTTATTGCATCAAAATAGTATAATTATAAGTAAACAAATTTTAAAATTTAACAGCTATAAAAGTATACTGCATGAGCAGTGAGTTTTGGTATATCGGCCAGTAATAGAATAACAAAACAATCGCTATAAGTCACACAAGTTATACATGCCGGTATTTAGTTAGGACCGTCTCTTTTCCTCACATTGCCTCATGTGTTATGTGTAATTTAACTGAAAGTCAAATTAATAATATAAAAGACAATTTGGCGCAAATATTATTATTTGAAATAATCTGCAATCATATATTCTCTGATAAATTATTTTTCTTTCACAATCCAATTCGTAAAATTTCTTTATAGTACAGGAAATGAAGCATTTTACCTGTCAATTTTTTGGTCCTGCATGAAACCGACTTGAAATTTTAACAAAAGATAAGAAATAGCCCAAAGTACAAAACCTATATCAAACCAAAGGGCGCCAAAAGCCTGAGATTGGTTACCACCCCCCTGTAGGAGTGGACATTTTTTATTACATTTTAACAACAGAAATCGATTGAAAAAATAATTCGGCAAAAATGTTCCTTATGTTTTTTTCGTAAAACTAATACTCTTCAAGATATTCGCGATTAAAATAAATAATTTTTCGACAAAAAACCGACGTTTTTAATAGGGTTTTCACGAATAACTCGAAACCTATGCATTTTAATTTAAAAAAACTGTAGAAATCAAAATTAAAGGTTTTAAAAAGATAAACAAAATCGTTCTATTGTAATTTTTATACGACCAATACGAACAAAGATCCGTTAATGGTTAGTTTTTCCTTAAATGTAAAATTTGATTAATTTTAAGTAAAATAACGGAAAAATGCTACTCATTCTAAAGAAAACTCATAAAACCTTTTGAAGTACCCAATAATCCATTTTTTTTTAAAGAAAAGTTTCTAGCATAAAAATTGTGTAAGTTATGATAAAAAATAAGGTCAATATGTAATTTTCTCTACGAAAAATCAAATAAGACAAGTCCCTAATTACCCCCTAACTAAAATTGACGTTTACCCTTTTTCAGTTTTCTTTATACAGGTATTAATCATACATCTAAGAAGAATTTAAGCTTAATGTAAAAACGATTATTTACAATTTCATATTTTTTCACCCCTTTCCTTCTAAATAACTCCGAAAATACTGGAGATAAGAAAAAATGATAAAAATTTAAATTGCAGGTTTTTTAATTACTATAATTTTTCTGTGAGTAGGTTTTTCTCTACAGTGAATATTTGGCGAAATGTAGTCCTTTAAACCCTCTATTTACAGAACGAGCAGCACCCTTTTTCGAGCCCTTTATACTCACCCCATTTAAAAACCAGAAGATCTTAAGAAATTTTCTTTATAGAGCCTTGTAGCACTCAAAAACTCTATAAAATCTTTATAGAGCCTTGTAGCTCTCAAAAACTCTATAAAAAAGTTTTAAAACAACTTTTTATCGTTAAAAATCGAAATAATATTTTTGAAATTGGACATTTTAAATTGCTTAAACTTCTTAGACGTATTACCAATAACATGAATTAAGAGAATTGTAAAAGATTAAAAGTCAATTAATTAGGGGGTAGTTAGGGGGTTGTTTTTTTTAGTTATTGATCTTATTTTGATTATAACTTACTTAATTTTTAAGCTAATTTTTATTTAGAAAAAGTCTGATTATAAAAGGTTTTACAAATTTTTCTCGAAAAATTCAGAATTTTCCCAGTTATTTGAGTTTGAATGTATTAAATTTTGGATTTGATGAAAAAAAAGCTAACAATTAACACTCCGTATTTTTAGTTTTAATCGAGTCGTAGAAAAATTATTAATAAGATAATTTTGTTGGACTTTTTAAACGTACAATTTTGCTTTGTATAGTTTTTTGATTAAATGCATGCTTTTCGAGTTATTAGCAAAAACCATTAAACATTCGATTCTTGCGTCGAAAAATTCAATCGCAAATAACTTCAAAAATATTAGTGTTGTAAAAACAATGTATAGAACATTTTTGCTTAGAATTACTTTTTAAATCGATTTCTGTTGTTAAAATTTAAAAAAATCACTACCTAGGGGGGTTGTATCCACATCCAGGGTTTTGGCGCCCTTCGGTTTGATATAGGTTTTGATCCTTGGGCTATGCTCTACCTTCTGTTAAAATTTTAGATCAATCTACGCGTGGACCGAAGAATTGCCAGGCTTTACCTGTTTTAGAGCTTTATTTCCTGTACTAATAATATAGCACTTGGTAGTGTCCAAAATGCTACCACAAATTCTTTGGGCTAAAATACAACGATCTAATATAATTTACCTTAGTAAAAGGTTGCTGGTTTGCAGGATTGTCAAATTTTCTATTTATTTTTTTACTTGGACACCCTGTATCTCGCAAACGATCAACTTTATAACTGAGGCAAATTGGGTTAAATCATTGTATTTTGGCAAAAATAGAACCAATTTGTAGAGACCTTTTAGAGAAACCCGGGTGGCCTAAATAAAGCGTAAAGGAATGCAAAGGAAATTTTTTATGTAAAATAAACCGTTTAATCTAAAGTATATTAGAAACGGTTGCTCGTAGCGATATTTATCAATTATACCTTTTTTGTGCAAAAAATATGGGTGAATTACAATTATCTATTAGAATCATAATATATCGAAGCAATAAAAGTAATAACACTTTGAACAAAAACAAAGTGCTACAGGTGGCTCCCTTTACATTTAACAGTAAAAATATGATTAGCTTTTGATTCCTTACTTTAAAAAGAAACCGCATACGGAATTTTAATAAAGAAAAATCCAATATTAAATGAAATATTTAAAAAATAATTAAAATAAAATAAAATAAAAACTTTGACACCCTGTATCTAGCAATCGATTAACTTTTCGACTAAGGTAAATTGCGTTAGATTACTGTATTTTGGCCCAAAGAATCTATGGTTTTATTTTGTACCATAAAACAAATTCTCAGTACGGCCTTGTCTAGAATGTATCCAAAAATTATTTTAAAAATATTCCTTTTGAAAAATAGCGTAGAATCAGAGTATAGAAAGAGAGCAATAATAAATTGTAAAATTAACTTCTAAACGTAAAAAATTATAGCTCTATTTCATTTAAACGTACTAATAAAAAAAATGAATTATTATTTATTATATTATTTTTATTATTAATATTTTAATTTAAAACTTACCACTTTAAAAAAATATTCCAAAAATGTTTTACGCAACTAAACACTGAACAGCTAAAGGTAATAAAACCAAATAACGAAGATTTAAGTTTAAAAACTGTTTTCTCGCAGCGCGACGTTATTCGAAGACAGTGTACCACCGAGAGAAAGCCGGAAGATTCGAACTTCATGCAAGTAGTACCTATGTACCAAATCTATCGATATATGCAGTGGTACTTGCATGCTACTTTTATATAATTTTAGAAGGATGGTGTATGTAGAATATATGTGAATATTGGCATAACAACCTATTAGATAAATCATTTTTAAAAGACCTGTAATTCGAAAAAAACATAAAATATACAGTGCCCTCCAAAAATGTTGAACTATATGAAAAACTTTTTATTTTTGATTTCTCAAAAAAAAAAATCATATGTGATAAGAATCTCTGCATACACGAAACTCATAAAACACTGATCAAAATTTAAATAAGTCAGTGTATACGAGGTAGGTGCAAATTAACAAATATGACACAAGAGAAAACTACCTTTATTTTTAACTTAGGCAAAAATATTATTTGGAAAACTTGTTTAGAATTAAAAGTTGTGTCATGTTTTAAAAGCAGAGCCTCCTATTAAAAAAATAAAAAACTTACTTTTCCACTTACCCTGCCGTAAATTATTGTTAGTCGCAACTAAATTTCAAAAACTGTTAAATCTTCATTATTTCTAAAGCATTTAAGTAGATTTAGATCATTTTAAAAATAAAAGTAAATTTTTGCTTTTTTGTGGTTCAATAAGGTTAAAATGTAAAAGCCCCTTAGATTAATGTTTTATCATTTTTGTCTTATTAAAAACTTTTTACATTTTTAAATTTATTATTATATTCTTGTTTTTTATTTAAATGAATCCCAAAATAATTTTTTTAAACTTTAATAAAAGTTTTTTTTATAACTATTATCCAAATAAAGTTTAATTCTTGAACCTTGTTATAGAAAATAGTAAAAATAAAAGACTTTTAAATTTAAACATAGTTAAACCACAAAAAAGCAAATTTTACTTTTGTTTTTTAAAGTGTTTAGATCACTGTACTTAAATGCTTTAAGAATCACAAAGCTTAGACATTTATTTGAAATTTAAGGGCAATAAGGATAATTTGCAGGCAGTTAATTTAGTTTGATCATAGAGTAAGGAAATTATAAGAGTTATCATGAAATAGCCGATTTAAGAACAGGTCATGCGAAAACTCCCAATATAATTTTACTAGTTTTTCGTTGAAATACCGCCAGTTAGTCATTTCAGTAAGCTTACGTGTCTCCCCACCGCTGATGTTACACGAGGCGAGGCTTGGACCGACGCATTTAAAGTGTAAACTGGTAAAAATGACAAGCCTGCCGCCAGCCTGCCGCAAAAGTGGTACAAAAATTTTAGCATGCCATGGTTTCTCTTATCCGTAGTATGTTACTTTATGGTTTGATCTTAACCTCTATACGGGGTAAATTGAAAAAGTAAGTTTTTTCCAATTTTTTATTATTTATTTTTAAAATATAACCTAACTTTAAATTTTAAACAATTTTTTCAAATAAATTTTTTATTTAGTTTAAAAATAAAGGTAATTTTCTCCTGTGTCACATTCGTTAATTTTCACCTACTACGTATGCATTATAGATTATTTCAATTTTGATAATTGTTTCGTGAGTTTCGGTATATGCAAAGATTTTTATCAGGAATACATTTTTTTGAGAAATCAAGCATAAAAAGCTTTGTTACATGGTTTAACATATCTGAGGCCACTGTATGTTATTTTTGACGACCAGTGGCGTAGCTAGGGTCAGTAGGGCCTGAGGCACAAAAATAAAGTAGAGCCCTAAATACAATGGCAAAGAAATAAAATACATCGTTTAAATGAGTAATGTGGCCAAAGAAAAGTGACAACCAGAAAAATAAAACGTAACTAGCTACTTTCACCTTACATTTCTTTTATTCTGCTTAGTTAATTTCTTAACAAATAACCAACAGAAATGACAAAAAAATGTCTTGACTTCTTTTCACCTAAATTTACACCATTCTCTTTTCACTACTAAAGCCCTCGTAACTCCAAGGGGCCTTTCTAAGCTTAAGAGCCTTTGGTACTGCCCCGCCTAGCCCCATAGTAGCTACGCCACTGTTGACGACAGACTAAAAGTTTTGTGTTAATACAGTGGCCGCCAAAGACTAGGACATGTGGATATTTTTTTTAATTAAAAAAACCTTTTTGCAATCAGCTCTGCCTATTGAGTAACCTAAATTTCAATGACGACATCTGACTCATGGGCGTCGGTTGAGAAAATAATTAATTAAAATTTAATTAAAATATGAAAAAGTAAAGGTGAGTTAGCTTAATATCAATAAAAAGTTATTTGAAAAAGATGTTTAGAATTTCATTTTGAGCAAAATTTAAAATAAAAATTCAAACAAAATGAAAAGTGACATTTTTTAAACTAAAAATCTACTAATTTCTTTCCTTTAAAATAAGTTTTCTAACTATAAAGTGACGAACTGATTTGATTTATTATGATTTTTTTACATTTAAAACCATAAAATTCAAAAAATAATAAATTGGCAAGCACTCCAATAAATGTGTACATCTTTTTTCTAAGAGCTATAATGTAATTTTAAAATCTAAACCAGACAGATCATTTAATGTATCTATATCGCAAAAATATTTGTTATAAAATGTGCAATATCATTTGTGTATTAGTGGCGAGCGTAGTGCAGCGGTACCGTATCAGCTTCTCACCGCAGCGATCCGGGTTTGAATCTTGGAACCGGACATTGGCATTTTATCGCTCGTCACCTCACAGATGGCTTGGCAAACCACTGTGTTAGAAAATAAGTCCGTGGTGGCACTACCGCTTTGTCTAAAAGGTGCTGTAAAAGGCAAAAATGCATGTTTCAGTGCTTAGATAACGTTGACAGAACAGCGTGAAAAAGGAGTTAAACATCTAATAACCCGACACCCACGGTACTCTGGTACTTAGGCATAAAGCCTTCGTGGAGGATCAAACAGATAAAAAAAAGTAAGAGTTTAAATTATAGGTTGCACGACTCTACTTTAATAAATTAAAATATTAGAAAAGAACTGCTTCACAAAATGGTTGATGTTTAATAATATTTATTAAAAATGGCCTTTTCTGCTATTCCTTACTACATTGTGATTGTAATACATTAATACAGCTCGTAAAAAAAACAGTTTTACACACTAAGAGTACTTGCTAAATCCCTTTTTTATTTTCTTGTTTTAAATGTAAAATAAAATACAAAAATTATGATAAATCAATCACTCCGTCACTTTATAGCTAGAAAAATTATTTAAAAGAAAAAAATTAAGATTAGTACATTAATATATAAATATATATATAAAACTATCCTCACTATTTGATAACCAGAGGTGACGTGACAATCTCTTATAATTCGATGGAGCCGGCTGCACGCACCAAAAACATTACTCATGCGGCGTTACCTCGCTCTGAGACGTTTCATTTAGGGCTTGAAGTGCAAGCGAGAGCGCGAAACAAGCGACAAAAAGGCCCAATCGGCCTTTGCGTTCGGCAGCGTTCGACATCTGTTTCTCTCCTACTTGAGTAAGCGGTACGCGTGGAAAGCTGCTATACAATACTACATGTACATATTTTCGTCAAGAATAAAGAGCAGCGAAAAGTGAATGTGGTGTCAATTGTTTATAGCAACGATAATTGCGAGCCATTCCATCAAAATTTTCTTATGACGTTGTCACGTTCAATTATCGTCAGTAGACCGACTTTGCAGAGAACCGACTTTTTTATAATTTCACAAATATGTTTTTCCATATGTGTCCAACTCTTTGGCTCGGTCCAGCTCGGTCACTATACATAGTGTGTCGACCAATGATTTAACTATACCCGCATTTTTTTACTTCTAATACTACTAGATATTTTTTAAAATTGTAATTTCAAAATAACAAAAATATTATTTTGAAAAAATTAAAAACAAAAATATGCAAGGTAATTTTTAAATTAATACTTTCCTTTTACAACAGTGTAGAACGCAAGAAAATAAAACAATTTTTGTTAAACAAAATTATGTCCGAAAATGTTTTGTTTCCAAGAATCAAGAAGTTTTTAGTTTAGAGTAGGTATTTTATTATAATTTTTTAACCATTTCTGATATGCCCACCACATTTGGTACACCCAGTGCCGTTCCTGGGTTTTCTGTCATCCCGTGCAGAAAGAGGAACTGCCGTCCTCCACAGGTTAAAATTTTTTAAAGAGCAAGGAAAAGGTCCCCACACACACGCCAAGAAGCCACCCCTAATTTGTGCCGTCCCGTGCAAGTGCACCTGCTGCACCTTCGCCAGGAACGGCCCTGGATACACTATTTCTGTAAAAGTTCTTGAAAAATTTCTACCAGAGGCGTTCGACCAAGATTTGTATTGGATAGTACGCCACTGCTTTTTCATCAAATCAATATTAATTTCGAAATACTCATTTACTTTGGAGTCAGTTTGGTTTCCTGATATTTTTTCGTACGACAAACGCTTAATAAATAAGAGCCATTTTAAAGCATGGCGAAATTGCTAAAATCTAATATGGTGTTTTAATTCAAATCTGGGTTTTTAACTGTGTAAGAGCTTCCTATACCTACTGTTACATGTTTTTAATTAAATTTAAATTATAGTAATGTTAGTATTTGAGCTTACTTTCATACAAATTAGACAAAAATGAATTTTACATACAAAACACCATATCAGATTTTAGCGATTTTACCATCCAACAAAATGGCTTGTTTGCTCTAAATAAAAACCGTCCGTCGTACAAAAAATATTATAAGACCAAATTAACTGTTTGGTTAATAAGTATTTAAAAATATTATTGACGATAGAAAAAAGCACTAAATTTTTCTTTAAAAAAATCTATGTAAATCTTGCTTTTTTCAATTTTTAACACGCTTTTATTAGCTTGGGTTGTATGTATGTATGTATGTAACGGAATCTTTAAGCTTAATTTTCATCAACTTCCAGCGATTCGATTTCTTTGAAACTTTGCACACGTATCAAGGACCCATGACAATGCAATAATCTGCAAACAGTATCCCGTTATCCTAATTAAGATCGCAAGGATAAATAAATTCCTTTATAGATTTTCTGTAGGAGGATAAGGCTGTCAGAAACTTGTTCGGGTAGTTGCGTTCTAAAACACCATGCAACAGTGAAGCTTTAAATGAAATGATTAGATTACGAAATAGTTCGTGAATCATTTTAATATCACATGTCCGCAGAAAACTAATTGATATATCGAACTAAAAATGAAAAATAAATAATAGTTTAAAAAAACTAAAAAAATATGCTTTTATATGCAACCGAACTAAAAATTAGAAAATAATTTTTTATTACAAAGAGTTTGTATTACAGTAATAAAGGTCAAACAATGAATCATAATTATATACCTCAAAATAGAATTATAATAAAATTTAAGATAATAACAGAATTATTTACTTCAGAATAAAAGCGTGGGGTGCTTAATATATTAAATGTTATAAATATTTCATTTGTATATCTATGAGGGAAAAGTTATGAAAAAATAGTAAAATGCACCCACGCTTTTTACTCTGACGTGAATTATTCTGTTATTATCTTAAATTTTATTATAATTCTATTTTGAGGTATATAATCATGATTCATTGTTTGACCTTTTATTACTGTAATACAAACTCTTTGTAATGAAAAATTATTTTCTAATTTTTAGTTCGGTTGCATATAAAAGCGTGTTTTTTTAGTTTTTTAAACTATTATTTATTATAGTAAAACATGTAATGTAATGGTCAAAACAAGTGTATTAGGTTTTGTGAAAATATCTGATAGTTAAAATAAAACAGGCAGTTTTTCCTTAAGACTTTAACAACCTGTATCTCGGAAACAAAGGATTTTCGGATATAAAAATATATTAAAAATAATCAAAGAAGTAAAATAAAAATTTTCCTATTGATAGTAAGTGAGCTTATTACGAAGATATTTTCGCAAGTAAAAAATTTGGTAATATATGTTTATATAATATAATAATTAATAATTCAATTTTAACTTTTTCCTGAATAAATCCTAACTTGTATGTTAATATTTACCTAAATTTTAAATATTTATCTTAATAATGAAAGCGTATAAAAAGAATAGGCTCTTAGACAATTTTTTTAATGGTAAAAACTATTTTATTCAATAGTTAAGAACATCACCAACCCGGAAAAATTATAATTTTAACAAAATTGTCTATAGTTTTTTTGTAAATAATTTTTAAAGTCGATTAAAATTTATTTCACATTTTGCGAGTTCAATTAACTTTACAATGTTGCCAGTGCTAATGCGAAAAGCGTCACGTTAAATAAATATGCCACCAAAGAAATACGCAATAGAAAAAAAAGTCGTAGCTTGTATCTTTTGTGACGTAGGCACACTCCAACTACGTCATAGGACTATGCGGCGTTTTAAATAATTTCCCGGCATTTCCGCAAGTATGCAAATTATGGCATTATTTTAACTATCTTGTAATTTTTCGAAAAATTTAAAAGGAATAAAATACAATCTATTTAGACCGAAAATTTGATACCTTAGGTGTACATGGCTAAGGGCCTTTCTCAGTTTGCTTTTAGTTTTTCCCAATAATCAAAGTCGATAATAAAAAAATATATTGGTTTTTTTAAGTACTTTTTAAGGCTTTTTAATCAATTAATTCTATAAATATAATTTTCCGATATTTTCTTATTTTTCAAAGGAATATTTTCACGATTTTGACCCACACTGTATTTCATGGGGCAATTTTTGTTAAAGCGTTTAGAATTTTTTTTGACATCCCATGAAGGCATATGCCTAAATACCAGAGTACCGTGGGTGTCGGGTTATTAGATGTTTAACCCATCGTTCCCCCTATTCCGTCAACGTTGTCCAAGCACTGAAACATGCAGTTATGCATTTCACAGTACCTTTTAGACAACGCGGTAGTGCTACCACGGTCGTTATTTTTCAAATAACTACTACCTAAATATGTCTCTCCCGCTGGGAATCGAACCGTCGACCTCTGGCTCCGAAGATCAAAGCTCTGTCCACTGCGCCACGGAGGCCCAAAAGCATTCCAGATGAAGCAAAAATTTTTATCAAAAATATCTTTATTTTGAAATATTAAAAATAAAAGAGATAGAGCTAAAGTTAAGTTTCTCCGTGGCGCACTATATATGTGAAAATTGCCATAACCACCCATAAGATAAATTATTTTAAAATAACCTGTAATTTAAAAAAACACATTTTAAAATTATGTACATTTTAACGACAGACCAAAAGTTTGTGTTATTCGTACGATTAAACAAAATATTATTTGGGTTTTCTCCAAAATAAAATTAAAAAGTTTATTAAACATTTTAAGAAAATTAAAACTTTTATATACTATGAAGAACTATTCTGTTTTTACACAATATAATGAAAGTTATGATAACTTAAAAAGAAATAAAATAATGAAATATTTAATATTAAGTTACGATACAAAGATTTCAATCCAGTTTTTTTAATCGGTTCAGTAGTTTCCTAGAAATATCCAGCTAAATACCTCGTATCCCTAGACGGGGCATACCTTTAACACTTTCTTTTTGTTTATATTAAATTTATTCGTTTTTTTTATACTTACGCTTTGGCCATAATCTTAAATTTCGCAAAAATATCTGCCTTATTTTTTGTTAATAGAGGGTAGAGAAAAACTGAGAACGCTCAGCACCCGAAGTTGGGTCGAATACTAAAAATCGGTATTCGAATACGAATACAAATACCGGAAAAAAAGTATTCGAATACTCGGTATTCACGAACACCTGGAATTGGTATTCGAATATTGGAAAAAAAAGATTCGAATACCAGAAGATAAAAAAAAACCACCGATAATTTAAAACTTGAAGAGCAAAAAAAAGAAAGGGCCTCACCTCATTTTTTACTATTTTTTTGTTTATCTTTGGACAAACCACGAAGGCTAAAAGCCTAAATACTAACGTACCGTGGATGTCTTAAGCGAGGTAAGAGGGATTTTGTTGACACAAGACTTAAATATTTGAAGATTTGGGGGAAGAAAAGACCTCCGTGGGCAGCAGGTTCCACAATCTAGAAACTCTAGGGATAAAAGAACGAACAAAGTGAGAAGTTCGGGGCCTGTCCAGTTGGACCGTATACGGATGCATACGCGCGGCACCACGAGTTTCTCTGTTGGGAACCGTGAGTGGAGGAACTATACTGGACAATTCTTCAGAGCAGAAGCCATGGAAGTACCTATAAAAAGCGATAAATCCCCCACAGCCCGACGATGGGCAAGAGAAGGAAGCCTTTCTGTAAGTGAAGGATCATTAATGAGACGAATAGCTCTTCTTTGAATAGAATCAAGAATGCTTAGGGTGGTGGGGGACGCCATGCCCCATATATGAGAACAATATTCCAAGGGAGGTCGGATTTGGGACACATATAAAGTGTATAAATTAGAAGCGGAAAAATACTTTTTGGCTCAAAAGAGAAATCCAAGCTTTTTTGAAGCTGCCGTGGCTATAGATACAATGTGTGCCAGTTAAGGTTACTTTCAAATGTGACGCCCACAAGATAAAAGGTGTCTTTTGCTCTGTACTGTGTCTTTTTCTCTACTTTTTGTCCCCTTTGGTATTCTACTAATGAAAATTTTTGTATTCGAATTTTAAATACTGCCTACACATTCCGGTATTCGAATACTTGGAACGCCGGTATTCAAATACTCAAAAAAAATATTTATCAAATACTTAAAAAGTATTCTAATACAGAATCCCGATTACTAACCAAAAAAAGTACTCTGCCGAATACCGAATACCAAACACACAAATGTATTCGAATACTATTCGAATACCGGCAAAATGTATTCTGAATACTATTCAGAATACTGAGTATTCGAATACGACCCAACTCTGTCAGCACCCAAAAGCAATTAAAATGCAAAAAGCATGCAGGTGTGCATTAATTAATTTATGTGATTTTAAAGTTAAAATTTATTGCATCCTTTATTTTTTCCTTGTTAGTGGTCATTAAGGGTAGGTCGTAAAAATTTGTAAATTGTAAACGGTATACTTTTTTAACATATGTTTAATTAAATACATTGTTGTTTTGCCAATAAAAAATTGGGCATTATTTAATATTATTATTTTTTATATGTGCGGGCGTATTTCATACTTTTTTGCCCTAGGGGGTAAAAGTGCTATTTTACGCCCCTCATTTATAAATGCGGGCATTTTTATACTTTTATGCCCTAGGGCGTATAAGTGCTTTTTACGCCGTCATTTATAAATGCGGGCGTTTTTGATACTTTTTACCCTAGGGAGTAAGAGTACAATTTTACGCCCTTAAATGGAGGTGAAAAATTGAATTTTACGTCCGTCGTCGTATCAAAAATGTATTTTTGTGATTTAATGACAAAAGCCACAGGTGGTGGTGTTTTTTTATTACTTGACATGTTTTAAAATTTAAGAAAAAATGATATGCAGAAAGGGTTTTATTTTTTAAATAGTTAAAAACTATTTTGATTAATTAAATAATTATTTTCATTATTCCAATTTAACAAATTGATGGCAATAACTGGATTCAGAAAAAAATGTTTGATTTTTAATTTATTGCACCCTCTCTTTTGTTCCCACTAGAGAGGATGTTAAAAGGGTCTAGGTAAATAGTTAGTTTCTTTTATTTGCTTGTGGCCGTAGGTAGTAAAAGATCTTGGGTTTAATTTATTCCCCTTTTTAGCGCTTTTCAAAAGAAAGGTTCCTAAATTCGTTTGTTTTGTCTCTTAGATATTAAAGAAGCAAGTGTTTAAATTTATTGCATCATAGGTTGTATTTTCTTAAAATGTGCTGCTTGGGTATTTTAGTACAATCTTAACTTTAACCAACTTTAACCAAGAAGTTGATTGGAATACAAATATTTTTATAGGGTAATAAGAAAGCAAAAGATTAATTTTGTTTTTTATTGTAGATGTTGTTTGTGAAACGAATGGTTTAAAATTTATTTTATTTTTACCTCTAGCAGGTTCTCAAAGATCTATAAGAATATTATTTAAATGGATAATAAAAATGTAGGTAAAGATGCACTAGTTTCACCTCTTTTTTTTTTAATTTGACGGGCTGCCGCAGATTTTGTGCTCAAAATCAAGAAACAAAATTATGAAAACCAAGTTGGACAAACCCTGTTATATATATATATATATATATATATATATATATATATATATATATATATATATATATATATATATATATATATATATATTACATATGTTAGACACACATGCCGAATTCGTCAATTCGCCGAAATAAATACTCAATTCGCGATATGATCAGAGCCAGATGATCGGTTGCAGAAAAAAACTTTTTTTTTTCGAATCTGTTTAGACCGATTTACACAACTGAGGTAATCGGAGTTGCTCAAATGGCGAATATGAATATATATAAATATGTTTTGGCAGATAATCATTTTTACTTTAATATTTTGCCGATTGCGCAATTTAGAAATGCACAATTGCCGATGGATTGGTCATTATTTATACAAAAGTGTAAATGTGTTTCGAGCAATATCAAATGTAATAGTAAGTGCCATGAAAGTTCTTCTTGATGTAATAAATAAATAATATTAAGTAGTTTAAATTTAAGTAATAAGCTGTTCCTAAGAATTAAATATTGTTTTCCTGGATTAATAGCATTTTTTAGTTGTGTTCGAGGTCTGTTCATTTCTTTATTGGGCAATCGGCAATTTTTTTATCTTTGGGCAAACCACAAAGGCTAAAAGCCTAAATACTAACGTACCGTGGGTGTCTTAAGCGAGGTAAGAGGGAGTTTGTTGACACGAGACTTAAATATTTGAAGATTTGGGGGGAAGGAAAGACCTCCGCGGGCAGCAGGTTCCACAATCTAGAAACTCTAGGGATAAGAATGAACAAATTGAAAAGTTTGGGGCCTGTCCAGTTGCACCGTATAGGGATACATACGCGCGGAACCACGAGTTTCTCTGTTGGGAACCGTGAGTGGAGGAACTATATTGGACAATTCTTCAGAGCAGAAGCCATGAAAGTACCTATAAAAAGCAATAGATCCCCACAGCCCGACGATGGGCAATAGAGGGAAGCCTTTCTGTAAGTGAAGAATCATAAATGGGACGAATAGCTCTTCTTTGAATAGAATCAAGAATGCTTAGGGTTGTGGGGGACGCCATGCCCTAGATATGAGAACAATATTCCAAGGGAGGTCGGATTTGGGACACATATAAAGTGTATAAATTAGAAGGGGAAAATATTTTTGGTTCGAAAGAGAAATCCAAGCTTTTTGAAGCAGCTGTGGCTATAGATACAATGTGTTTATGTCAGTTAAGGTTACTTTCAAATGTGACGCCCACAAGATTGAAGGTGTCTTTGCTCTGTAAAACTTGGCCGCTCATAAGTAGAGGATGAGTATTTGATGACTCTTTTCGCGACAAGGAACATGATTGCGTTTTGGATGCATTAAAATGGACGAGATTTTTGACGCCCCAATCCAATATTATGAAGATCCTGCGAAAGAGATATCTGCATCGCTCTACGTTTATTTTCCAAGTCAGGTTTAGTGATGGGTTTAGGAACCTGAAAACTGGAGTGAAGGGTACTATCGTCGGCGAAACTATGAATGGAATTAGTTGTGGACGAGAGAAGGTCGTTGATGTGAAGAAGAAACATTAAAATATTAAATTAAAAATGAATTTCTGCCAAAACATATTCATATTTGCCATTTGAGCAACTCCGGATAAATTGGCTTAAACAGATTCCGAAATAGAACATATTTTCGGCAACTGATAATTTGGCTTTGATCATATCGCGAATTGAATATTTATTTCGGCGAATTGACGAATTCGGCAAATGAGTCTAATACATATTACACATTTTTTAACATAACTGGATTAAATATAATTTGTGCTAATAAATAAAAAGTGATAGAGCTATAAATGATCTAAGAACCAAAATATAAATTTTTGTGCTTGTCCACTCTGAGATGTCAGTGCCAATTTTACCCTAACGGATGCAGACGAAGTCCAAAGTAGAGACTTGAGACCATCCGTATGTTCAACTTTACCTTCTTTGGTTTTTCTTTGATTTCTGGGAATTCTCAATTTTGGAAATTTGATTGCTTGGCTGTGCCACTCTACAATTATTTTAACTTGTGTAAATAATGCTATTTTTTTATTTTTATTAAGCATCTATTCGGTCTTAAAAGTTTGGAAAAGAAATGTTAAAATTAAACAGAACGGCTTTTTATTACTCTTATTAATATTTTTATTAATTTTAAGACTTCAAAATATTTTTTATAGTTTATTTGTTTTCTGGGAATGTAAATTTAAACAAAATATTATTTGGCTGTTTTCCATAATAAGGATATTTAATAAATATTTTAATAAAATTTGCAATTTTATATTGAAAATCAAAATTACTTAAAAACAAAATAGATTAATAATGGAATATTTATAAAAAAATAAATTATAAAATCCAGGAAAAAACTAAAATTATATAATCTTTGTAAACTTTTAAAATTGGCTTTGTTAATTACGTATTTTCGGATCTTTAACTACAAAATATTTAAAACAAACGACCTGCTTTATGTCACATAATATAACCTCTTTTTAAGAATTTTAGGAAATTTTGTTTAAACTACAGTATTATGTAATTAAAAGATACAGGAATTGTTAGGTCCAACATTAAAAATTAAATTTTTGACAACATTTAAGTTACTATAGATGTATATTTTACAATGTCATTTGCTTAAGACCAACTAAATAAAAATATTATTTATACCTAAACTTTTTTTCCTAAATTTTATTATTTATTTTATTATAAATAACTCATTATTAATTTATTTCTTTTAAAGTAATCTTGATTTTTATTATATTATTGCAAGGACAAAATAGCCCTTTATAACAAATAAAAAGTAAAAGTTGTATTAAAATATTTACTAAATATCCTAATTCTGAAAAAAAAGAAATATGTTTAAATTTTAAATGTAGTTAAAAAATAATACATCTTTAGGTTAATTTTTTTAAATAAGCACAATTTGTATTAACCACGCTAAAAAGAAATAACACAAATTGATAGCAGTTAATAGGTTAGGGTAAATTTTATATTTTACATATCTCAAATCTGCCGTCCAACGGAGAAACGCCGTATGTGACATTTTTTTTTTAATGAGTTTTTAATATTTTCGTAAATTGTTAGCTTAAATCTTTCTATTGTTATAAAAAAATCGATATTTTAATTAAAAAACTGCTTAAAAGAGAAATAAATTTTGCAATTTTGTACGTATGCTTAAAAACGGGGTTCTAAACTAAACAATAACCTCAAGAGTTTTGCTCAGATCGAGTTAAAATTTTGAGAATATATTCTTTTAATGTGCAATAAGATAAGACAAAGAAAAAATTTGATTTACAAACCTTTTACCCTCCCTTAAATTAATAACTTATATGTAAATGGCAAGGAATTTTATGAGGCAAAGTTTTAAATGCTATTTTCTCAAAAGTTATAAAAAATGCACATAAGGTGTTTTTCCATTGGACGGCAGAAAGACGGTGAAAAATTTATACAAATACTATAAAATGATAACAATTGTTTTTTTATTTATTTATTGAAGGCAACATCTACTACACGTTCAGCCAAATAAAAAAGGCCCATGTCGACATTATTTGTCTAACATCTACTCGTTAGTTTTCTACATGCGTTAAACTGTGTCTTCTCCAGATATGCATAATTTACAGTTTTCCTAATAAAGAATCTCCGAGAGACAATACTTATAAAGGATTTTTACAAATATATTATGTTTTATACTTGATTTATCTTATTTTATTTGGTTCTTGTTCTTTCTGAATGTTATTGCTAGGGAGATGACATGTTTAAAATATTTTATGCACTTTTACCCAAATTTAAATACAAAAAAACTAACTGGTTAATTGGATAAACGATTATTTTACTGTATACAAATGAGATTAACGTATCATTACTAAAATAGATGAATTTATTTAAACCTTTGATTAAACCTGAATAATACACATATGAAAGTAATGTTGATATTATAATATTTTTGTTGTTGTTTTAAAATAGGTTTTGTTGATACGTTTATCCTAATCTTTAACTAAAAAATATTTTAAAAAACAGGACATGTCAGGTCCTACATGAAAAATTGAATTTTTGGTAACTTAAATAAAGTTAAAGTTACCATAAATGTATGTTTTACAAAGTCATTTGCTTAAGATCAAGTAAAGAAATAAAATTTAAACATAAACGGGAATAAGCATAAAGTGAGTAGTAGTAATTATTAGGCAATTTAAAACATAATAAAATTACCTACTCTCATGTGTTGGTTGATCGAGCTTCATAAGCATTTTTTTTATCTTAATATTTAAATATTAAAGATTATATATGTTTTTTTGTCATAGGAAGCTTTCAGGATCACTCATATTTGGTAATAACTTAAGTACAATCATCAGGAGATAGAGCATTTCTAAAAGAATATCTTTCCTAGCCAATTATCCGTTTATCATCTTCCAGTTAACAGTAAATTACTTATAAAATAAAGGATACAACAATTACCAAGCTAGACAAAACGGAGTTGAGCTGTAAAAAATATTTTTACAAAATACCTAAATATGTAGTAATAAGTGATTTTCTAATATAGGTTTCTATCAATAAATTGGAATTTACTTACATACAAAAAAACATTATTATTAATATTTCAAATAATCACAACTAAAATAAACTGATAAAAATTTTGCAAAACAAACAAGTTAAGTTTTATAAACTAATTTTAACTGAAAATCAACTTATAATGGTGCCGTAACGTCTTTTCGGTCTTTTCTCTACTGTGGTACCATATAAGGGTCGAAGGCAGCTAGTAAAAAGGATTTAAATACTATGCAGTGTTGCCAGGTGGGTTGGGATAAAAACCCCCGCGTGGTTCTAAAGAATCCCTTTAAGCCGACTCCCACTTAGGGGTGTTCACCCGTGACGCTTGAGTCAATTATTATAGCATTAATTTCTTTATTTATTTGCTCTCTGCGCTAATACATAATAAGTATTGGAAGAAGCGATGAAGCGCCAGCACTGGGTCGCGAAGCAATTGTATGAGAGAAAGAGAGAAAGAAATTAAAAATAATAGAAGACAAAATCTTTAAAGTTTTAATATTCTCTGGGGCTAACCAAAAAAAACTTTTTTCGCAAATTTAAAAATAAAAATTGTCTTTTTTCCGTGACGGAAACAAAAATTTACATTATATCTCTGTTAACATCCCATATAACATTTTTTGCCGGCAAGGCATTGGCAAAGACATCAAAATGGGCAATTGGCCGTTATTGGGCCACGTGTTGCAGAAAATGTGATGGCATCCATCATTAATAAGTTATGCTGAAAAAATGAATATAGGATGATGGCATCCATCATTAAAAGGTTTTGGCAAAAATATGCCTTTTAGATGATGGCATTACATTATTTTTTTCCTAATGACAATAAAATGTATTTCTTACCATCCAGGGAACTAAAATGTGCATAAATAATGCACATGCATAATGTGTGTTTATGTACAGGGTGTCCCATTTAAAATTAAATACTATAATTTTGGAAAAACCATAAGAGATACAAGAAAAGTTAAATGCAGAAGTTGTTCAGTGAAATATATTTTTTTTGTATTTTTATTGTATGTATTTCTTATGGTTTTTACAAAATTATAGTATTTAATTTTATATGGGACACCCTGTACATAAACACACAGTATGCCTGTGCATTATTTATGCACATTTTAGTTCCCTGGACGGTAAAAATGCTTTTTATTGTCATTAGGAAAAAATAATGTAATGCCATCATCTAAAAGGCATATTTTTGCCAAAACCTTTTTAATGATGGATGCCATCAACCTAAATGCATTTTTCAGCATAACTTATTAATGATGGATGTCATCATCTATGGATGCCATCACATATTCTGCAACACGTGGCCCAATAACGGCCAATTGCCCATTTTGATGTCTTTTGATACCTTTTTGCCAATGCCTTGCCGTCAAAAAATGTTATATGGGCAGGTACTAAAATGTGACCTTTTATAAAATTACTTTTTCTGGACATGCATAAACGTAAGTAAAGGTAAATATACCAGTCGACCAGTTTCAAACTTCAAAATTACATGATTCATTTTATGTTTATGTTTTTTTCTTCAATAATAATCCGTCGTTTTTACCATTACAGAAGGAAATTGTGTATAATACATGCTTCGCGTCGGGAAACTACACAACCTCTAGCTGTCTAAAGCTTTTTCCCCTTGTATAATAAATAACTATTACCAAAGTGGTTCTCTTTAGGCCAATAGTATTAGGTATATGTTTGGTGTTGGTCCCGTGTCTCATTTTTAGATAAAACAAAAATTAATATCCTAGTTGCCTGCTCCAGAGGTAACGTAGTTCTGTCCACAAAGGTCACGCCATCCTTTAGTCTAGCCTTAATGATGTTTAACGACTCTTCCAAAGGCACATTTGTATATAGGCTTTCAATGTCAAAACTGACAAACGTACCTGTGGGACCCAATTCTATGTCTTTAAGAATATGCACAGAATGTTTAGAATTCTTGAAAAAGATGTTGTGTTACCAGCTAATGGTTTGACAGTTTAAAGGAGAAATCCACTTAAATTGCTTGTTGCCGACTTTCTTGAGCTTGTAATTGGTTCGAGTGGAATTTTTTTGTCTGGTGGATTTTCGGAAACCCATACAGAGGAGGTGATTTACTATGTACTTTTACAGAGTTTTGTGGATAATTGTCTATAGTATCCTGTGTGTGTTTCTTCAATTTTCCTATCGTATTCATTCGCATCCATTATTACTGTGGCGTTGCCCTTGTCTGCTGGAAGAATCTTAATACTTTTATTATTTCGTAGGTCTTTAGTTGCTCTATGTTCCTTCTTTGTAACATTGGTTGTCCTTGTTTCTGGTTTTTCCAATACCGTTTTCTCCATCCAACGTAGTTTTTGGCATTTGGTCAATCTAGTTTGAGTGTTTCGATGGAGCTTATTATGTCCACTGTTGATGCCTTTGAAGGTGCAACGGCAAAGTTAAGTCCTTCTGTCAAGAGGGTTTGCTCTGATGTGGAAATATTCCTGGAGGATAAGTTTACAATTGTTCTTTTTATCTCTTTAGCGGTGTTTTCTGAGTGTTGTCGATCTTCTAATTTGTTCATCTTCTTTTTATGTTTGTTTTAAGGTCGTTTTTAACTTTGGAGCATCGTTTGTCTATTTTTTTAAATATGGGTTAGTGATCTTCTTCGTAGGTTAATTCTTATATTTCTTCGAACCTTTGATGGATGTCATTAAGTCTAGCAGTGACATCTCTTCCATCTATGATAATTTATTTGTGATTTTATAAGTGCCCTACTGGCTTGGTCTAAAATCCTTTGCGTCCTTTCTCCTGAGATAGGTGACTTGATGTGGAAGCCTGTGGGAATTCTGTTTTTGCTTCTTAATGCACACAAAGAAAAATATGTGTGCTTCCACCTTGTTAGCTTAATCTTTCTCTTTTCGTAGCCTCGGAATCTTCCGCTTGATCACACACGGGTTAATGTTTAACATAATCCTTAAAAGAATTATCGCATATGCTCGATTTCTTATAAATGGCCATATCTCTTTTAATTATTAAGTTATCAAACAATTAAAATAAGAAAATGTTAAGAAAAGGTGAAAATATAACTTTATCGTAACCGTTGTTATTTACTGTTACTGTAACAATATATACTACGGGGTGATAAAATAAAAAAACATAATAATTTTTAATTGCCCTGTATGATGTGCTGTTGAAAGAAAGTAATTAAATTTGTGATTATAAAATATCCGAAGGGAATAATCTATTTACAATTGATATTTGTCCCAATTAATAGCACATTATATAGGCCGGTTAAAAATTATTATTATTTTTTAAATTTTATCACCTCGTAGGATGTATTAATATCAGTAAATAACAACGGTTACGATAAAGTTATAGCTCCACCTTTCCTTAACATTGACTTCTTTTAATTGTCTTGATAACTTAATAATTAAAAGAGATATGGCCATTTAAATGAAAGCAGTTTTGTATTGAAGCTTATGGAAGAAATCAAGCATTTGAAAACGGGTAGAGATAAGACTGACAGAAACGTTGTGTGAATAGTTAAAATAAATACAATGGAAGTCTGACATTATTTTGGTATCACTCTTGTTTCTGTTTATCTTAAATATTAAAATTTGTAGAATAAATTTTAAAGATTTACACTTTACTACTTAAAGTTTACGGTATTTCTTTTAATTAAAATTTTAGAATGGTATCTAAAGAGCTCCTAACTACGCAACTTCGCCCTTTATATTTAACTATTTTACTGACACTGTATCTGTTTTGGTTAATTTGGGACACCCTATTTGAGGGGGCTATTTTGAATGACTGTCTAATGGTTCAAATAGTGCCCAGTCATTATTTTTTATTTTATGTTTAAAAGTCAAACACTTTAAAAGCGAATTTGCCTTATTTTAAACTGAAAGCTTCAAAGTATACCTACTAACATGGTAGCTACTGGTTAGTCATAGAAATCAAATAAAAATAAATTTACGACTAAAATGCTCAAATTTTATTTATTAAATCGATCCGTATCTACAATCATTGTTTATATCAATACTTCGTAATCTAATAATTATTAAAGTTATTATTTACAGTAAAAATAAATAAAATTAATTTCTCAGGTCCAAAGAAACTTTAAATCCATCTTTAGGGCGTAGTACCAAATTAGTTTTTAGCTCTATTTCTTTTACAGTTTTGTATGCTGTGTAAATTTTATATTTTCTTAAAATTGTAGCTAGAAGAGCTTTCATTGCCATCATTGCGTATTTTACACCTATAAAATAAAAACATATCTTTAAAAGTAATTATGGAATATTAATATGTATACAGGGTGTCTCTAAAAGCTGCGGAAAAATGATACCACAAATGGAAAAATATGATGTTCTAGCCCAACTTAACTGGATGAATTCGAACATGTTAAAATTTTATTTTGGTTTTATTTTTTTATAAATAATTTTGTTAATAATATCTATGTCCTAAATGGCTTAAGGGTGATAAAGTTAAAAAAAAATAAGCATTTTTTCCTCTTTGTATCTCAAAAGATAAGACGTTTGGACTTGGGTTAACTTTAACTTTTTCTCGTAAAATCACGTAAAGATTCACACTGTTAAAGATTAACATCTAATTCTAAAACACCCTGTATACCTATACAGGAAATAACGGCTGCTTTAATCAACTTCAAGTGTAGAGTGGCTCAAAAAAGGTTGAGTTATTTCGTTTTTATTTTTTCATTATACCGCGGACTCTTATTTCTCACGTCTTAAAACCCCTCTACATGAATATTGTGACAAAATAACTACTATTAACAAAATTATTTATAAAAAGCTAAAATCTAAATAAAAGTTTGACACCCTATTTATCCAAAATCATTCACTTTTGAAAATTTGTGGTAGCATTTTTCCGTATCTTTTATAAACACCCTTTATATTACTATCCTCCCTTCTTTTTCTACTAGATATCTCCCAAAAAATTCAGGCGCCACCACTGATGTTGGTATAAATAATATTTTTCTTATTAACAAAATCTAAATTTTATTTAAAAATATAGAGGGTAAGCTTTTGAACTTTAGTGACAATAAATAAATATTTTAAAGCTGGTGCTTAAAGACTTTTTAAAATAAACAAACAAACAAAATAAGCAAAACCTTTATTGTTAATGTAAATTAATTAACGTAAATAAAAAACAGTTTTCAAAGTAGTGTTGAAACCAGCTTTGAATAAAGATACCACATTAAGAAACAAACTTTCATCAAACATTTTACAAAAATACGGTATTTGATTTCTTTTTGATTGCGAAACAGTATTGGTTGGTTTCAGAATTTTATTTTATGGTTACGTCAAAAACAAACATATTTGTTAGTTGTTTCCTTATGTTAACGTTAAAAGGTATACCTACATATACCGGGTGTCCCTAGCCGGTGGCTCACCCCTATGACTTATTTGTTTTTTAAGGTATTTAAATAAAATTTGATACGTTGGTATGTCACAGAAAAATGCATTGTTTTACATATTTACTTGTTTCCCATCACTTCCGGCTTAACCGGAAAAGACCCTAACTTTCTTATTTTAAACATTCCGTGTACAATGACATTGCATTTGTAACTTTTTGACTCCCAATCTCCAAATATTTTTAATTTTTAAATTTTAATCTAAAATGCCATGAATAAGAAAAACAACAAATTTTGGATCAAGTAGTCACGGAAAAATAGATGTAACAATATTTTGTTTTTCATAACTCCAAGGTCGTCTAAAGTTTACAAAATCATATTTAAGGTCCTAAGTCAGTTTTTTCAAATGGATTGAGGGCGGCTCACTGTAATATCTATAAATATCTACAACTTCACAAACTGTAGATATGTAAACAGTGAGAATGAATGTAGAAGTATGACTGGAAATGACTGAAATATATTAATTTTAAACATGTACAAATACTTGGATGTTTTTCATGCAAATTTTAAGGAGGAAACTCTGTGTTCCTTTTATGAAGATAAATTCCAGACTAATGATTTCTTTGGTACTTCACTCCTCAGTTTCAAGAGTGACGCATACGCCCTCTATCAATCTGGAAGCAAAAACTAAGAAATGTTTTGTTTCAAGGGAGCTGTAATGCCCTATAAACTTTTTCCATTTTGGTGCAATGTTACCCCCTATGGTGCAATGTAACCTCATTTTACGGTATCCCATTTAAAATAAAACAGTTACGATTTCTTCCGGCTAAACCGGAAGTGATAGAAAACAACTAAATATCTAAAACAATGCATTTTTAGGTGACATACTCTACGTACCAATTTTTATTTTATTATCTAAAAAAAAAAGGTATAGAGGTGAGCCACCAGCTAGGGACACCCGGTTTATTTTTAGATACCGACCTATACAATTTCGAGGTCCTAAAGAAAAAGGAATATAACATCCAGGGGTTCTTTTAGCTACTTCTTCTGGTAAAAATCGATCTGGGTCAAACTTGTACGGATCAGGCCAAAATGTTTCATTGGTGTGTGCTCTCAGAATTCCAAATACCACTGAACTTCCTTTTTGAAAAATATGTTCACCTAAAAATACACATGGTAAAATTTAACCTTTTTGTGTCATTATCTATTGATTGGACCTTTAAGATCTTTAAATCTACTCTTTCCGCGGTCTTCAAGTAGTGCGGTTCACGTTTACGTAGAGGTCTACATAGACTTCCCGGGTAGGCGATTGAAGGCGTCGTACGAGCGTAGCTGTACCCTTGGGGATCGAGAAAAGATTCACGCTAAATTGGGGCTTCTTTCTTCTGGGGCTAAGCGCTGTGAGTGAAGATTCCTAAAGCCTGAGGTTTTTACGTTTTGGTGTTGAACACATGGTGTCTTCGTATGGTCGAGGAGGTGCGCACGCCTTGCGGAAAAACGTCAGTAGTGAAAGTGACGGTTATGCGCGATACCAGTAGCAGCCGCTGGCTTGACAGTCACAATTTATGCATGTTTAGAAGTTCATCGCTGTTGTTGATTTTTACAAGTGTTTCTTATTCATATGCTAGGAAAGTCTGGGAGTTTCGAGCTCGATTATCCAGATTTTCCAAGGACAAAGCCGGGAAAGCTTATAAGCAATAGCTTATATGACCGGAACAGGAGAACTGGCGAATTGACTTAGTATCAGAGCCATAAAACAAAGAGATAGATAGATCTTTAACGTCCCACTGTGAGCTAATTAAAAAAATGAAAATTTCCCTGTAAGGATCAGAAAAAAAATAAATGAAAGAATTTTTGTATGCTTGATTACTTTTAAACGCTTAAGGAGGAATTTACCTGTGCATGCTAATTTTTTTAAATGTTTATGATTTTTTTAACAAAGAGTCATTATACAGGGTGTCTCTAAAAGGTGCGAAAAAAAAGGTACCACAGATTCCTGAGGGTAAAATATGACGATCCAAGCCAACTTACCTTAGTCCAAAAGTTGATGATTTCGGAGATACAGGGTGTTAAAAATTTATTCTGGTTTTAGTTTGTATAATTAATTTTGGTAATAATAGGTGCATTGTCACAATATTTGGCTAGAAGGGGCTTCGAAAGGTGAGAAATAACAATCTGCTATCAATTTGATTGTTAACTTTAGGGGCGCATCCGGCGGTATCTTGAATAAATTAAAAACAAAATACCTATTTTGGACCACTCTGTAAGTAACTTTTAAATAAAAAAAATATTTGTCCACATATTTTATATAATAAAGGAATACTTGAATAAATTTGATTTAGGCAACCGTTTTTGAGATATCTGGATTTAAAAAATCACTTCCTGTAAGGCCAGGTCTAAGCTAAACAGAATGTTTTGGAATTAGATGCTAATTTTTACAGTGTGAATCCTCAGGTAATTTTAAGAGAAAAAGTTTAAATATTCCTAAAAGACTTACTTTTGAAATATATTATAGGGTGGTAAAGTTTTAAAAAATAAGCTTGGTTACCACTCTGTATCTCAAAAGTTAAGCCATTTAGGACATAAGTTTATATGGACTTTTCTTCTTAAAATCACAAAAGGATTTATAATCTAAAAACTGGCGTCCAATTCTGAAACACCCTGTATAGCTTATACCTCGCTTTGTGCAAGACACCGTAGGTGGCGCCCTCTAAATTTAACAATAAGATTTTGACACCCTGTATCTCCGAAACCATTCACTTTTAGACTAAGGTAAGTTGAGTTAGATCGTCATACCTCAGAAATCTGTGGCAGCTTTTTTCGCACCTTTCAGAGACACCCAGTATATTTGCAAAAATTGGTATCTAGTTTACTCAAATATTAATATAATATAAGATTTTGTTTTTCATTTTAATTATTCAATGGTAGCTATACGCTAAATTCTTCTACTAAGGTCGGACAGAGACTTCTTAATCGGCGAGCACTCTAGCATCAGTTCTAGTGATATGAGATTAAAAAACTAAAATGTTTTGTGTTAATTGATGTCATAATTTGTCGGTAAACCTAAAAAAGTAAAAAAAAAAATAAATTCGCGAAATACAATGCTCAAAAAATGACTGAAATAAAATGACTTTTGAGCTCAATTTTTCCATGGTTTTTGTTTAAAAAAAAAAAAACATGTTTTTTCAAACATTTTTGGAATTTTGTAGGTTCACATAAAAGTATTGTTGGTAAAAAAAGACGTAGGCAAAATATCAGAAAGATCGGTAAATAACTTTTTGAGTTATCGTGTCGGCCAATTTAAAAATAATGTTTTGAGAAAAACGCGTTTAAAGTTTGAATAGGTACATAAAAATTCAATATTTCTAGTGACTTACCGACTCTGTAATATATGAAATACTAAAAAATCAACATTTTACAACATCCCCCCTTTTAAGCGAACTATTTTTATCGCTAAAAAACTATCGTCCATATTTCAACAAAACTGTACGCACCTTGATTACGAAAAACAGGGTTTTTCATTTTTGACTGCCCATCGTTCTGTGTCAGTCAGAAATGTATATTGTGAACACCTAGTATAAAAAAGTATACATTTTGGGAATTTTAAAAATATACACTTTTGGGAAATTTAAATTTTAATTGGGTTACTTAACATTGGGAAATTTGGGACATAAAACAATACGTGAGGTGTCAAGGTTTAAAAAGTATAAATCAAACAATTTTCTAGGTTACTCTTATAATCATAAAACAAAAACATTAAACAAGCTGAGTGGCCTAGAAATGCAAAACAAATACTGGAAAATTTGATATTTAAAGAAGAGAGAAAGAAATTAAAGGGGATTGTTTATCAGAGAAGAAGTAGTTAGTAAAGTCAAGTAAAAAGTTAAAGTTTGAGTTAATTTAGTACGGGCTATCCCTAGGGATATGCCCGTACTAAATTTAGTTAATCAAATAAGTTAAGTTGGTTTTAAAAAATGCAAAGTTAGTGTTGATGGTCCACCGGTCTCATGGCCCCAAGAAGATAGTTCCATATGGTACATTTGCCCTAGTGACGTCAAGAAGCCCATATGTATTATTCCAAAATATATAACGTCACAATATGAGGAGCTCCAAATTAAAATGCATTTTTTAAAAAAATCCAATTTCAAAAGTATTTTATAATTTTTCATATTACACATATTATTATGTGTGAAAACTTTGTTAATGAAATATATTATAAATACTGAGGAATCTTGAATCATTGATTTGGACAGCCTCAAATTAAAATCGTTTACCGCCGTTTCGCCATTGGTTGCACAAGGCATCTTAAGGGATCTTTAAAGCCGATTCCCACATGGGGGTTTTCACCCCGGGTAAAAAGTCTTTACCTTTTGACGATTCACATCTACGAGTCATGGGTAAGGGGTTAAAACTCGTGAATTTTTTTCGCCAAATTAAACCTGGTTCTAATTTTCCACCCCTAAGTGGGAATCGGCTTTTACTCTGCGAGATTGGAACACCGAATACGCTCTAGATCACAAGGCAAGAGCAAAGAGTATATATATGCTTAACATTATTAATCTTTGCCTTTAACACGGACGCCTTTTCTATCTCTGTCATATTTTATTTGCCTTGTCTTACTGTCTGATCTTGTTAAACTATTATTAATCTTTGGCAAGAGTTTATATACCCTTGTACTGTTCACCAAAGCGTGTCCTTTTTGATGACTCCCGTGTGGTGTAGACCGTAACATTTGCTCATATGAATAAAACAGAACCAAATGCTTTTGCTTAAATTTTTTAAAATAAACACATTTATCTGTAATGCAGTAAAAAGAGATGGAGTAAAAGCATTTTCTTCACTTTATTCAAACGACTGATTATCTCTATTGAAATTATTAGGGTGTTTATGTATTTCAATAGATTCCAGAACTTTTCCTTTATAGAAACTTTAAAAAGACGCAAGAACCTCCCTCTACAAACCGAGGGAGTTTACATAATTCCCTGTTCGTGTAATGAAGTGTATATTGAAGAAACTGGACTGTCCATCTCGACTAGAATTATTAAATTATTAAAGTTACCCATTTTATATCCGATTTAAGTTAGTATAATAATTTTAAGTTATACTTTTAATTTTAATCGCGTTAAAATAAATTCATAACGACCAGAACTCATAGTAGAATACCAATAGACATCTTAAACAGCATCATAACTTGTTTATTGGTTTAGTGTTTACAAAGAACAAATGATACTGCTGATAATTTTGTAACAAAAAATATGTAAAGAAGTTTTTTTGTTATTAATATTTAATATTTGTGCTTAGAATTACCGCTTTTTTTAATAATTGATTATGTCCTTAAGAAAAAATATATCATTTATTTTTTTATAAGTCATTGTTTGTCCTTAGAAAGTAATTCACAAGTTTATGTGTATAGGTTAAGAATCACTCTGTATATTTAGTCCTTGTTGAATAATCCTATACAGTGCATTTATTTAATTTCCCCCCTTTTATTTCTTGAACAGATAAATTTAAAAAGTAAAACTTTAAAATGAAAAATTGATGCATAAATACTATATTTTAGAGGAAAATTGACAGATGAAAATTTCAAGATGACGGCTGGGTGCCATCTTGGAAAATAAGTTAAATGGAAAGCAGGGTCTTGTGGCCCATTATTTTAAAGCTTTTGACGAGTGCTTTGTAACCCTAGAATATAAAGTCAATATCTTCACCTAATACAAAATGGCGGTACTTTAAAGATTACCTAAATACCTGATTTAAATGGCTATATTTCCGAAATTAATAAAGTTAGATGTATCTAATGTGGTGTTTTCTTAAAGCTCTTTAAAAGATCTTTTAAAGGGTGAGGTAATTTTCTAGAAACCTGCGGCAACTCCGATTTTAACGAAATTTGGTATACGGGGGTTTTTGGTGCGCTGATGACGAGTCTGAAAGATTTTTTGGCGGAAACGTTTCGTTCTCGAGATATTCATCATCAAAGTCAAATTTGAACCAAGCTTATTTTCACTGTAGTCCCCCTTCTTTTTGCACACAATTCTTGATTTAAAGCTAAAGTGTCACACAATATTTGATTTTCACCTTTTAAAACCCCATTTTTCTACGTTTTTTACATTACTTTTGCATTAAATTGCGTTGCTTTTCTTTGATAATGCGGCAACCATACATACATAGGGCTTCATGGCACACTGGGATTAAAATAAGTCAAAGTATAGCTATGCAATTTAATGCAAAAATAAAGTCTGATGGTGAGTATCTCAAGAACGAAACGTTTCCGCCATAAAAATTCTTTCAGATTCGTGATCAGGGCCCCAAAAACCCCTGTATACCAAATTTCGTCAAAATCGGAGTTGCCGCAGGTTTCTAGAAAATTACCAAGGGTGATACTAGTAATATTATACAGGGTAGAAAAATATATGTGCAGTGTCCCAGGATAGGTGTTACAAAAGGACAACTGGACCAACAATTTTTAAATCTTAAGACGGCACTTTGGGAAACCTAATTGCATGGTCCAAAACTAATAAATACAAATATTTGCTTTAATTGGAATTATACAGGGCGAGTAATAACTTAGAATATGTAAAATGCCCAATAGTAAAGTAGTTTTATTTTTAAAATATAAAAAAATTGTTTAAGTAAATTTTGTAGAGAATTAAATTTTACGTCAAATTTTGAAGTAAGAGCATTAAAGTAAAACACATGTTTTTGGCCATTTTTACAACTTATGCATAAGCGCTTAAATACTCGGCACGAGAAAGCAAATTTTTAAAGAAAATTCTTTAAAAAACTTTAAAATTATTTTAAATGTTGCTTTCTCTTGCCCGAGTATTTACATTTTAAAGTGTAATGTAAAAAATTGCCAAACACATTTTTTTTACTTTAATGCTCTAACTTCAAATTTTGACATAAAATTCGATTCTCTACATCATGTTCTCATACAATTTTGTTATTATTTTACTTATAACTCGCCCTGTATAATACCAATCGGAATAAAATTTTTGTATTGTGTTGTTTTGGACGATGCGACCAGTTTTTCCATTTGATGTCTTAATAATTAAACATTGTTGGTCCATCTGTCCCATTGTAACACCTGGGACACACTGTATATATTTTTTTAAAGTGGGGTACGACATTAAAGAAATGCACTGTATAATTAAGTTAACTCATAGAAAACATTAATTAAAGTTTATTTTACTTACCTCCATCTATATCTTCATCTATAGATCTAACTACAAATGCCGCAACTGGAAACAACCTTAAGGATTCTTTTATAACTCGTTCCAAATATTTTAGCTGAGGGCAAAATCTGATAATTCGACTTGTCTATTAGGGCCAATAACATCTAAAATTTCTTCTAAAACTTTATCCTAAAAATTTAAATTTATACAGGGTGCCCCAAAAATTACACGACAGGATTTCGGTGGGCCATTCTGCACGGAAGATTAATGCAACAAACTTCTATACAATTTTTTTGAAATCTCGAAATAAAGGGGAAACAGGATCTTAAAAAAAAAAACTTTTGTTATTTTTTTTAATAACTTTTTTCAGTGTACTGATTTTCGCCAAATTTCGCATACTTATTATTAATGAGTCCTTGTATTTATCCTATTAATTTGACGGCAGTAGTCAATGCAAAAGGGCCTAAACTGTCCTTCACTTTAGAAAAATGGCATAGAACTTTACTGTTTCAATTCTTTTATACATTTGGATTTGGACATTGGATATTAAATTAATAAAGAGCATCAAAATATCTTTTTTCCACGACCGTTAAAAATGCTGTTTTATTAACCGTTAAAATGAAGTTAAAGTTCTCCATTCTAGTACACTACATAAAGTGTAAAAACAAGTAACTTTTATTAACACTTTGAAGCTTTTTTACACTTTGAATTAGTGTTTTGTTTCAATGCCTTCTACAATGAATTTAAATATCAATTTATGCAATGTAACAGTAAACGCGACATCAACTAAACCAAACGGTCAAGTTACCTTTGATTTCGTCATTATTTGTTTTAGTTCATGTGTCACTAGTTTTAAAATTTGACAGTTTGTAAATAAATTTAATAAAAATTATTGAAAATTTATAGTAATAATGAATTTGGCTGACTAAGAAATTGAAAAGGAAATTATACTGTTTTAGTATTATTTCAACAAAAAGTAAGTACATACAATTTTCTAAAATTAAATATAATATATATATATATATATATATATATAAAGAGGATACTTGTTTCTGAAAAATAAGGAGGGTATGATTTTTTGTTGCAACGTAATGACTGTGCTGTAAAAATTAAAATTAAAAAGTTTAAATAAATAAAACATGTATAAAATCAGGGGCCGTCATAGGGGGGAGGGCATGGGGACCATGCCCCCTTTAATGCCACATCCTTTGTATTTCATACATACGTAATGGCAAATATGGGAATTTTGGGCATTTAATGATGATATGGCCCTCCCCTCAGGGCTGGTCCGGGGGTGAGGGTGATCATGAAATTGAAAAGTATGGACCTTCTTTTTTGCTTTTCAAATACGTGGGAGTTTTTTTGGAATTTCATTTAGAACAACAATAAAAATAGGTGAGGGGACCTTCTTTTTATTTTATTTTTATTTTTGCTCTTCAAAAATTTGAAAATTTAGTTTCTAAGGGCGCCAAGATTTTTGTTTTTTGGCACCTCACACGCTCTATGGCCCCCCTCAGAAAGTCGATATGACCGCCCCTGTATAAAATGGTATTTTGGGAAATTTTTATACGGTCGTGGAAAAAATATAGTATGTAATACATGCATAAAATGTCTTTTTTTACTCCTAAGATTGCCGCACTTGCCTAACGGCTTGTGCTGTCAAACTTCTCATTCGTAAAAAAACTCACTTTATGCACTTGTTACATAAATTACTAATAAAAGGTGCTTTTAGGTTCCGAGAAAATGACTTTAAACATTTACGTACGTTCAATTAAAAATTCTGATTTTCAAAATTAACAAAGCAAGCCTTTAAAACAGACGTTGTTTATAAGTAATTTGTTATTAATATGTAGGCAAAATTTGGTAAAAATCAGTACACTGAAAAAAACAAAAAATTAGTTTTTAACATTCTGTATCTTTGTTAATTTTTAGTTTTCGCAAAAATTACATAAAAGTTTGTTGCATTAATTTTTCGTGCAGAATCGCCAACAGGAATCCTGACACATATTTTTCGGACACCCTGTATTTAGTTTAATTGTTAATGTTAGCCATTAAATTTTAATTTTAACGATTTATAAAAACTTTATTAATAAAATCATTTAGGTGTTGAGCCTAACACTTTTTTCATATTCTTTTATTTACAATATCAACAAAAGTTTTTCAAAAAGTAGGTGAATCTTGCCAGACTGCAACTGTTATTTGACTAGTGTATGTATAGCTGAATTGCCGTATTAAAGTAAAATAATACTCTTAATTGCCGTACAGCCAATTTCTTGGAGGTCAAGAAATACGTTATTTTTTTAATATCTTATGTTCCATTATTTTATAGGGAAAAAATTAAATGTTAGGTTGAAGAAAAATATACAGAATATTTTATTTAAAATAATAAGTTGCTCCATATCAAAAAATCAGTCATTTTGTTTTTGTGCTAATAAAATAATATAAAAGATGAGAAAAAAATTAAAAAGTATAAGAGTTTTTGCATATAGCTACAGCCATTTAATAACTTTATTTGTTCCAAATCCAAAGTAGGTATAAAGTAAAAAAGGTTTAAGGTTTGTCTTTAAAAGTTCTCCCTACATGTTTACCTGGATATCTTGATGCATTCCCAACATTGTAAGGGTATAACAGTTTGTTGAAGCTGTTGTATCAGAACCCTAGAAATTAAACATTTAAAAATAAATACCTGATACTTTTTAAATATTTTTTTACCTAAATATAAATTTTGTTTTTGCCTATTAATATGTATACATCGTAGGCAGTGGCGTAACGTAGGCAAAAACAGGCGTAGGCGAAGGCGCAACCGCAAGGCCCCTTTGTCGATGAAGATAGAAAAAGAAGTTAAGGACCAAAAACACAAAAAGCTCCTACATATACAATACACACTATGCTTTTAAATGTTTTTTAATACACATAAAATACTGGCGTAGGCAAACATGTACCTGCGAGGTTTTGAAAGATTGAGATTAAAGCACAAATTATCAGAATACCCAGATGCCAAACTAAGCGTGTTCGTTGAAATCTCTCACCACTATCGTCCCTCCCACTGCCTGGTGGATATACACCCCACGATTTAGTACGTGACCTAATGCTCATCTAGGTGTAAGTTAGTCCCTTACTTTTGTTGGTATAGAACGTGAGCATAAGCTAGTTAATTGTGTTAGTTGTTTGTGAACTTTTATGTTTTTATTATTAAAGTGTTAGTATAATGTCTTGTTAAATTTTTTTACCGTTTAATATGGGATATAAATGTGTATATTTATTCTGTTCCTCCATCACCGGGAGCGGATCACTTTTAGATTCCCAAAGGACCACTATTATTTTAAGACTATTTAACATAAATACAAAGCTTTTACAAATTACTTAGATTTGTTACTAAAGTTATTGATAATAATCAGTATGTGCCTAAACAGAGGAAAATATATTTTTATTTATAGCCGCACTGCTATTGAAAAGGCTATATTTCAAATTTAAAAAATGAGGTGTTTTTTCAGTATTTAAAAAAACAAATCAATTAGGTTTGGGTATTACTAAGGCAACATCTGCATTGCTTTAAAAGATTGCGTCGGGGTTTCTTTAGAAACTTGTGTTACTCAGCTTTCAATTATTCTGTTTCAATCCCTAGTTACACAAAACTTTTAATACACAATTAAGCTAAAAAGCGGAATACCATTAATTAATTTAATAAGCAGTTTTTAGGCATGGTTTTCTTTTTTTTAATGACTTTTGTTAAACATTCTCAACCCCCATTAGTTTAATCGTTTTTAAAAATGTTTTGTACAACCAGGTATAGACATTTTATTACAGGTTGATCCAAAAGCGAGATCTACTAACAATATTTTACCGTTCAAAGAATGGGTAAAATTTTTAGTTTGTAAATTCCCAATTAGTGTATTATTCTTTTGTTCCGTTTTCCACACATAAAAAAAGCTGCATAATTAGTTACTATAAAAGTTTATCTCCCCTTAGCGCCTTGGTGCGGTTTAACCTTTACAAATTAAACATATTACGATCCATGCATTGGTGCAGATTTTCCATTTATTATTTCTCAAGGTCATAGAAACAAGTAAGCGTTATTTGCCGCACTTTCGCATCTGTATATTCTGATAATTTGTGATTAAAGTTGGAGAGCAAAAAAAGGTTCCCACCCACATCTTTCTTATACTTCAATCACACTTGCTACTGCTTATCCTGTGCAAAATTATAACAAAATCATATCTATGTTTTACATTTTATACCTTTAATTACAAGACCTCTTAGCCGCGAGGACCCCTAGGCGCGAGGACGTAGGCGACCGCCTACGCCTAGCTTACGCTACTATGTACTTGCTAGCATACAGTATTAAGTAAACATATAAAATAAGTCGTTTTCGTAATTTAATACAAATTAAACGGTTTATATGAAACCAGATCTTAAAATTAAAAATCCCGGTCTTTTAAATCCTATTTAAAAGATATACTTTTAAAAATCTGAATTCACTAAAAGATTCTATTTTAGAAGCCTTATTTACCAGAGATATATTTAATCGCTGTCACCAAAAATGCACTAGTTCTTTTCAATTTTTAAACTTAGGTAATAAAATTATTATTATTTTTAAAGAAAACATTAAACTCTTTGTTAAAAAATTTGCTGTTAATTATACTCTTGACCCTTTTGTTAATTTTTATCTTGCAACAGTTGTCCCCCTATTTAGATTTTCATATTCAACGAGTTCTATTGATCGTTGAAAAAATAAAATTATTTTAACTATTTTCAAGTTACTTACTGCTATCATAAATGTAACTGTTTCATTTAACAACTCATCATCAGTAAACTGATGGTTTTCTTCGTCATCATAGTTTATTTCAATTAGTAGGTCCAAAAATGCTTTTCTTTTTGTTTTTTCTAAAAAAAAAACAAAAAAATCTGCCATAATTACATTGTGTATTAAACAACAGAATTTAAATTCGGTAAATAGCCTAAAATCCCTACATAGTCGATATTATTGTGCCAGTATCGATATCGATTAAATATATTTAACGTGTAGAAGTCATATTAAAAACAATATCAATTAAATTTCGTGAATAATATTGACCGTATGGTGAAGGAGTGTAGAAAATATGTACATTAGGCCCTCTTTACACGGTCAATATTACTGAAGCAATATTATACAGGGAGTTTTTTAACAACGGTACGAAACTTCAAGGTGTAATTCCTTATCTTATTTTATGAAATAAAGTTTTCATAAACATATGTCCGGAATTGCTTCCTTACTGCGATACAGGGCGTTAAAATCGATATATCGTTGCCATCTCTAGTAGTCAGCCAGATTAGCTTTAGCGAGACCTGGGGAATTTAAGAAATATTTATTATATATTATTCCTCTGAGGATCCCGAAGATATTTTTGGATCAAATCGACTTAAAATGGAGTGAACTTGAAGTTTTGGGGACGACTGTTTGAAGAAAAATTCGTGTTTTACTTACCTGTTTGAAAATCGTTAACAATTAAAGCTTTCTCGGCCATAGGCTGGTACCTTCGGCGACGGGCGTTTAATTATTAAGCTGCCGATACAGGGCACTAACGTATCGGCGCATTTTCTGGAGGAAGAGGAAGAAAACAGAAGGTACGAGAATCAAGAAAGAAAATTGGAAAAAGTTATGTTGCTTGTTTTGCCAGGACTTGCGGAGCCTGAAATAAGAAGGGATTAATAAAGGAGAGATATCGGAGTGCTTCCAGAGTGGAAGAAAGACTGGCAAATTTTAGTATACAGAGGGACAAATGCAAGATGGAAGGATAGTCACTTGCCAGGTCTCGAATAAGCAAGGGATCAAAGGGGGACGTTGGTAAAGCACCCCCGTAGAGAAGTTTTCATCGGCAACATAAGGCATCTTGAGGGAGATCGGGAAGATTAGGGATAACGTGGATTGTAAGGTTTGCAGGAACTTGCCAAGTGAAAAGAAAGTGGGAAAAGAAAGTAGAAGGGACAACAAACCCATCCGTCAAAAAGAATTTGTTGTCAAGTTACGACATCCTGGAGGAAGTCGGGTTAAAACGGGAATACATGGATATCTCAGTTTCCTGTAACTTTTCAGACTCGGGAAAAGCAAGATAAGGTAAAGATAGGAGCCCTGAACCAAAATCCAGCAGAAAAACAGTTGGCAAGTCAAAGCATATTCCGCGGATACGCCGAATAAATTAAATTACAAATTCTACAAAAAGCCCCGGACAATGTTTGCGGAGGCTTAAAAATAAGAATAGGGTAGTATAGAATTAAGGATGCATGCGAGCCCAAAATTAAGTTCACCGGGATGATGTCAAGAGTGGTGCCGGGCTGGTACGGGCTGACGGTCCAATCGGTCAAAACAGACATCTAACGCTACCTGAGAAGCTAGCTGGGATTTGTAGCAAAGGTGCAGTTTCCAAGGCAAGGAAAAATGCAACCCAGAGGGCCACGCCCCCTGATGGGGAATCGTTTAGGCGCGAGGACAACACGAAATATATGCTAAAAAAATGAAAACCCTCACATGAGTCAATACTATTGGCAACAGCAGTGACAACCCACGAAGGCTTATTGCTTGAATACCAGAGTATCGTGGGTGTCGGGTTATTGATTTTTTCGCCCATCTTTTTTACTGTGCGTAAACGTTGTCAAAGCACTGAAACATGCAGTTTTTAAATTATTTTAATATAACTACTACCTAAAAATGTCTCCCCGGCTGTGTTCTAAACCCGGACCTTCTGTGTTAGAGATCAAAGACTTTGTTTGCTACTGCTCGAGCAAAAGCTTTAAAATTTTAAATTTTTTATAATATACGGCTGCAACAACCTGCATTTTTCTAACTTTTCGTCTCGTGGTCTACATTTCGCCTTGATTTTATTTTTTTCAACATTATTGCGTTAATATACTTTTTAAACGTTTATTATATTAAGCAATATCGATATTGGCACAATAATATTGATCGTGTTAGTGGGGAAGCTTTAAAAAGAAATGTTTATAACACCTTCTTCAATATACTTCTCTTCTTTGTTTTTTAATTTGTTTTCATACTGTATCCTTTTATCCGTCACAACCTAAAAAACAGACAAAAAAGGTTTAAAAATGTTTTTATTAATAAAATTAATTTTAGGCCGGCCACAAAGATCTTCTACTTTTTATTCAAACGATTGGACAGATTATTCGAAGGTTGACTGATTTATAATATGTTTCACGTGACGTACGATTCAAAATCGGATTGGATGTATGCGTCCATAGATAATCCATATTTAGATCTGCCGTGGCAAGTAGCGTTTTTCGGATTTTTACGACCTCGGGCAGTAAACAAATCGGGGTGTGCGAACATGCGCACATACAGAATACAACACCGACACACCGTGCTTTCCGCCCACGGTCTGACCGTGACGGTCATTAGCTACCGTACTCCGAACGGGAAACCCAGACAGTAGTAGATATTTTTTTTTTTTTTTGATAATGAGTATTGTCTGTTTGGCGCCTGGGCGTCAAATCTCGGGGATGAGTGGTATTTAAGCGCACAAACACATTTTTTCACCCACGAAAAGTAAAGGTCAAAGCACACTAGGCGCTCAGGTCACCCGGTACACTCACCAACCGGTCAAATATTTTACATGCTATTCGCAGCAGGCGCTTCGCTCAAGTCACGTTTCGCTTAGCGTTGGATCACGATCAAAAATTTTGTATGGTATTCACACACAACGATCAGCTTGTAATTAATACAGTTTAGTTAAAAATAAACTTTATATCATTTAGGGGGCGTCCATAAATTTCGTAAAACATTTAGGGGGAGGAAGTCGAGGTAAATCTCATCAAATCTCACGATAGCGGGAGGGGGGTCTCTGCAATTATCGCGTTTTTTGCAGCTAGAAACAGAAAGAAGTAAAAAATTGGGGCAGGTGCCCCCAGGAAAATGTGATGCAGTGTTACTTTTTGGGTGGAGGTTTTTTTAGCTCTTCAAAATTACTCTGGCTACAAAATCAATTTCGGTTTGAGAAATGGTGTCTTTTGCATTCCTATAAATCTCAGGTGAGATTAGAGTATGGGGGTTGAAAAAGTTATGACTTTTTTAATAAATTCGTACACTCGGTATAAACACAGAGGTTTGATCACGGTTTGTTCAAAATTTCAGCGAAAAAATGACCGGTCTAAGACCTGAGCGTACCAAGAGCGAAGCGCCTAATATGGACAGTTCTAAAATATTTCATTTCGGTCGGCTTTGACCTTTACTTCTGTTTCGCGCAGGTTATAACATTGGCAATCCATCCAAATCAGAGTCATAAAAACCTATGATCATTTGACCTTCAGATAATTTTATACAAAAATCTTGCCCGATCGTCTGATTAAACAGTTGGCCGGCCTTACCCAAGCAGCAAGCTGACGTCTTATTGACGTCTCTTTTTAGTCATTTTTGGTCACATTTGGTCAGCAAAGACGTCATAAGACACGATAACGACAAAATGACGTTAAATTGACCTCCCTAAGTCACAGACAAAAGACGTCCCGTTAATGACGTCATAATGACGTCTTTAAAATGACGAAAAATTGACGTATATACTTTTTTTAAAAGCTAAAATGATAGATTTTTACACCAGCCGAAGATATTTCTTTCAAAGCTAATTGAGATCACCACTGCACCGGTCTCGGACTATTTTGGTCTCATTGGTACGGTATAAGCGACAAAAAGCGAAGATGTTGAATAAACGTTTATTGTCCATTACGCCATCTATCGGTAGAGTTTTTTTCTATTTCAACTTTGTAAAATTATTGGTCTTATTTTTCTGTCATATGATATCTCGGTTGATTTTGACACAAATCATATAATGTCACAAAATTTTTCTGGCGGGTTTTCTAAACATGACGTCATTAGAAAAGATGTCACTTCAACGACTTCAAAAACACGTCAATAAAAATGACGGTAAAATGACGTCATAATTTTGGTCTGATGACGTCCTATGACTAAAAATGACTTAAAAATGACGTTACATTGACGTCAGCTTGCTGCGTGGGTATAGGTCATAAATAAATTGTTTTATTTTACCTTTTTAGTAAAAGATCTTAATTTATTTGTCACCTCGTAAAACTCTCTGCCCAATGATGAGTTATTGAATATAAGATCACTGTGGTAAAAGATGTTAAAGATTCTCATCATGACAATTTCCATTACCCTATAACATGCCATGTTAAGTGTTACGAAAATTAATTTTTTTACTAAAAATATGGAATATTTAGTATACGATTTTTGTATCTACGCGCTAAGTAACGATTTAACTATTCAAAAAAAAGTATCTTATTTAATCAGCAACTTTATTCAGTAGCATGTTTTTTCTTATTTTTTATAAAAATACTTAAACCTTTAGCTACAAAGAAGGGCGTATTTGAAATTTTTAAATTATTTCATTTAAAAGTGATAAAACAAAACTTTGTTGTTGATGAACAGATATATTCATAAAAAGGCGTACAAGAATTAGAAAAAATACCTTTCTCTATTTCTATGTAAAACCGGCTTCTGAAACTGACTGTTTATAGCATTAGCGTTGGGTGTTAACATAGATGTAAATTAATCAATTTAAAATAAATAAAAACTTTAAAAAATATTTATACTTCTTCCATTCTGCAGACTAATAAAGATTTTTCAATTTTATATGATTGACTAGGCATTTTTAGGGACAAAGTCAAAATTTGATAGGCATTGCCTGCCAAATATTAAAAAAAAACTAGTGCACGCCAATGATTTTATTAAAAACCTATGACATTTAATAACATCCAACAAAAATGAGTCACAAGAGTCAGTTTTGCGCAAAAGTAGGTATGAAGGTATAAGGTAGGTTTACTTCTCTTTTAGTACTTGCACGACTTTTTATGAATATAACTGTAACTGCTCACTTTTCTTACTTAGTCTTTAATAAATTTAAAAATATATATATTCTTGCTTTTTTTTCTTAAGATTTTACTAGTAAAAAAATAAATTCTGCATTTCCCTATTATAAAATATTATTTTTAAAGAAAAAATATGGTAATTGTTTACTTAACAGACATCACGCCGCGCCGTTGTAAATATTTTTTGGCATAAGGGGTTGCGGGGCACCCTTACTACGATTTTGTGAGAATTTTAAGTCGGCAACGTTTCGTTTTCGAGATATTAATCACGACAGTTAAATAGGAAACTAACCTAAAACCACCATATTTCCCCTTTATTTGAAACGCAATTCTTAAGCTTTCTGTTTTTTAGTCGATATTTAATTTTGACTTAAAAATATATTTTTATATTTATTTTATCCCTTTTTATCATAAAATTGTGAGGATTCACTTTCAATCGGAGTTTTACAGAAAAAAGGGTCAAATAAATAGAAAAATGGGTTTTGAAAAGTGAAAATCAAATATTGAGTGCAAATTTAACTTTTAATTAAGAATTGTTTGCAAAGGGAAGGGGTACATAGTAAAAAAAGGTAAATTTGCTTTTAAAGTTTGATTATTAATATGAGAATAAAACGTTACCGACTAAAAATTTATAAAATCGGCATGGTGTCCGATAAGTAGACAATTACCGAAAATAATTGCCCATTGACTAACAAATATTAATAATATAATTAGTATTTTGGTTTGGTAAGGATGAACTTACCTATCAACCCACTGAGGAAAATTTGAATCCGTACTTTGGGCTTTTATTTGCACACCCATTGCCGTTTCTTAAAAAAATAATAATAAAATTTTTGAAAACTCCTTTTAAAATGCATTTACAGTATTTTTAGCTTAGATACTGAGTGTCTTGGAAGCCATAAAGTATCCCAAATAATAAAACTTCACCGGAGAGTCATTTAAAGAAAACCAATGCACACAAAAACTTTTTTTTATCGTTAAAACAAGAATTAATTTTATTATGAATTTTTAAATGTTACAGTAAAAGCTACAGTTTCCTAGGACTGTCGGAAATCGATGCGACGCGCGACTTACGTTCACCCAAATTAAATATTCACTCGAATGTGGTTTAGTTTAAAATTAAATATTTGATTTGGGTGAACGTAAGTCGCGTCGGTTTTCGCTAACAGTCCTACGAAACCCTAGCTTAAAGGCGACCAACTTAACCACAAGATCAAGTTACTACAAATTCCACCATTACTTCTTTTAATTAATGTGTCATTTAATTAAAAATTTTAAAATTTGTTGATAAATTTAATAGAACCTAGCAAAAATATATAATAAAAATGAATATGTCTGACTGGAAAATTAAAGTTATTAAATTTATATTGTCGTAGAAACAATATAGTATGCAACACATGCATACAGTGTCTTTTTTAACTCATGGGATACCTATAGACCTAAAATTAATTTTCTAAATTTTTTGTTATAGTATAGGGGACAACAATACATCGGCAAAAATTTTACCAAAATTTGGGCTATACCTTTACGTATTTTTAGCGGCAATATGTAAAAGCCAGATACCCATACGTTTATTAAAAAAAAGTTTTAACCGACAAACTTAAAGGGGTAATTCTACATTAAAAATTAGAAAAAAACTTCATATAAACAACATATATCCTAAATGTCATAGTTTTTAAACTGCGGAAAGTTAATAAAAAAAAAAGTTTTTTATAATAAATTTTACACCCATTTAGATGTTTTTACAACATTTGGGAAACTCACCCTTTGCACCAAAATACATTTTTTGGCATACAAGAAAAAATAATTTTTACCAGAATCGTCCATAAGGGGTATATGCAAAATATTTTTTAAGAAAAAAATGGCACGCCACTGAATTTTTATTTAAAAAAAAAAATCCTGTTTAATTTAAGACCAATTTAATTTCTTGACTGTTTTTTGTTTGATATACGGTTTTTGTGTAAATAAATAGAAACCATTTCTCGGCGAGGTCAGTTTGTACTCCTAATATCAAGTTCTAAATATGCAGCCTTAATACGGGCATATAATAATCGCAAATATCCCGAAAACCAAACGAAATTCAAAAAAATGCTAAAAGACAAGTTTTGTTAAGCATTTAGTAAAGTATTTAAAATTGCGCTATCAAAATTTATTAAAATCAGTGGCGTACATGTATTAATTAAAAAAATATTTTGTGTCTACCCCACAAGTACGCCTCTGGTAAAAATATAGCAAATTCCTTATAGTCAAAATATGCCTACTAATAAATGTACCTTATGTCCCAAATTTTAGCCAAATCGCTGGCGTAGTTTTAAAAATATTAAAAAATATATATATATATAAAAAAACTAAACGCCCCGTATCTTGGAAACAAAGTTTTTGCGGACCCATGTTCATATGACATTTTTGTCTTATTTTTGGCTAAGGGATCTCCCCTTAAGCGATGGCATATGTTTTTGAATCACCCTGTATATTTCATTTTTTAATTAGGTAGGAATTTAACCGTGCCCAGGAATGGTTTTTATTTATTTACGCGAAAACCGTACATCAAACAAAAAAAGTCAAGAGGTCAAATTTCTTCTAAACGTAACGGAGATTAAAAAAATATTTTTTTATTCAGTGGCGTTCCAGTTTTTTTTTTTTAATATTTACTTTAAAACCCTCATAGACGACGCAGATTTTTTTATTCTTGTAAAACTGTCTTCTAGTGCAAAGGGTGCGTTTCTCTTTTTTTTATATCTAAATAGGTATAAAAAACAATATTAAAAAAAAAATTAACACCCCGTAGTTCAAAAATTAAACGGTTTAGGACATATTTTTATATGAAGATTTTTCCTAATTTTGATTGTAAAATCACCCCTTCAAGTTTGTCCGTTGAGTTACTGGACACCCTGTATAATAAACCAACAAACCAAGCCTCATCTGTTTTTTTATCTTTTTGACATCCACAAAGGTTCATGTCTAAGTGTCAGAGTACCGTGGATGTCGCATTATTAGATGTTTACGGTGCTTTTTTTCACAAAAGAAACACAAAAAATATATGAATATGAAAAATTTAAGGTCTTATAAGATTCCATGGTTTACTTTTATAAATATTAAGCTTTCTTTCTTCTGTAGTATAAATATTAAGCTTTCTTTCTTCTGTAGCTAATCTCCTGCAAGAAAAGGTGCCTAAGTGTATAAAGATTAGCGTATCTGAGCATGTTTCCCAGATTTTTTAAATTTGTTCCAACCCACGCGTTTTCACTGTAAACATCTTTATTAACAGTTTTTAACAAAAACAGGCCTGCTACATCACTCACCAAAAAACTTTTTCTGGCAAATAAGGCTTGATCTACAATAAGTTACCTATCTTTTCATTAGACACCTTAAAAGCGCCGTTAAAAGTTAGTACTTGTATAACTTTAAGTTAAAAATAGAAAAAGCATAAGACAACTAAATAAAAATTTATACAATTTGTGTATTTAAAGTTCTCTATACATTTTTCAGCAACCCTTAAAAACTGCATCTTTTATATAACTTGTTCTTAAATTCTTACCACAAATAATGTCCAACGTGCATCTAGAAACAAGATCAAAAATGTCTATTTCACCTTTGCCAGCATATTTTTCCATTACTTTTACAAGAACTTCAGATTGTTCCACAAAAACCTCCATAAACTGATCAAGCACCTTTTGGTTGAAAGTTGGCAAAATTATCTTTCTGTGCTTTCGCCATTGGGACACTTAAAATTTAAATTATTTTGATACTAACTTATCGTAGATTTTTATGAAAATTTTTGTACTTAACCTCGACAACACGGGGTCGCCCATGACCCCACTGAACAATATTTTAGACATATTTCTTGCAAAAGTTGTATTATAATCTTACTGCTACACCTACCTTTGTAGCTTGTCTGTTACTATTACCACAGCAAACTACGTATGCTGCAGAAGTTTATTGTCTGAGTTATAGGTGTTTAGGGTCGCCAGCAACCCCTGTTGTTGTTTGCGTAATAAGAAAAATGTTTATTAAAAGAGAATATTGAAGTTAAAAAAAACTAAAAAAGATTGAAAGACGACATAAAGAACGTAATAAGATTATTGACAATAATAATTATGACTTAAGTGATATTGGAAGTAAATTGAAGTGAATTTGAAGAATATGAAGAAAAAGAAGTGAAGGCAGTCGAAATAGTGTATGAACTAACTGAAAATGAATCGTGACTATGAAGTACCTTTAGCACATCTACAATGATGTGAATAATGAAAGCAGTATTTACAGATGGCACTCTACATCTATTTTTAATATATACGGGCAGGAATTCTGCATTTTCCTAAACCTAAAGGAACAAAAACTGAGTAGGAAGCTTGGAAATTTTATTTTGACGACAACATGCTGCATAAAATTGTTATTAGATTAATAAGACGAATAGCCCTGCTTTGAATGGCATCAAGAATGCTGAGGGTTGTAGGGGATGCCATTCCCCAGATATGAGAACAATATTCCAGAGAGGGTCGAATTTGGGACACATACAAAGTGTATAAATTGGAAGGGGAAAAATACTTTTGGCTTGGAAAAGAAATCCAAGCTTTTTGACGCCGCGGTGGCTATAGATACAATGTGTTTATGCCAGTTAAGGTTATTTTCAAATGTGACGCCCACAAGGTTAAACGTGTCCCAACTCTGCAAAACCTGGCCACTCATAAGCAAAGGGTGAGTGTTTGATGTTTTTTTCGCGACAAGGAACATGATTGTGTTTTGGATGCATTAAATTGAACGAGATTTTTGGCGCCCCAATCCAATATCAAATTGAGATCCTGTGAAAGAGATATCTGCATCGCTCTGCGTTTGCCTTCCAAGTCGGTATGAGAGATTGGCTTCAGAACCTGAAAAGTGGAGTGAAGGGTACTATCGTCAGCATAACTATGAATGGAATTGGTTGTGGAAGAAAGAAGGTCGTTGATGTGAAGAAGAAACAAAGTTTGTGCTAGTGCTAAACCCTGAGGCACTCCAGCATTAATTTCGTGAAAGCTTGAAGAGTGGCCATCAAGAATGACTGATATACGTCGATTAGAAAGATAACTGGAGAGCCAAGAGCAGAGTTTAGTTGGAACACCATAGGAGGGAAGTTTATTAAGAAGTGCGTCATGCCAGACTTGGTCGAAAGCTTTAGATATATCAAGAGCAACGATCTGGGACTCACCTAGAAACTCAAGAGACTTGTTCCAGTTGTGTGAAACGAAGGAAAGAAGATCTGCTGTAGATCTCTTGTGACGAAATCCGTTCTGCCTGTCATGTAAAATTTTATGTTTTTCTAAATACCTAAGAATTTGCGAGTTAATGGATTTCTCCATTATTTTACAAAGCATTAAGAGGAGTGAAATGGGCCTATAGTTGGATGGAAGAGATTTAGATCCTTTCTTGGGAATAGGCTGGACACGTGCAGCTCTCCAGCTGTCAGGAAAAATACCCGTGTCATAAGATATTCGAAAGAGCCTGGTTAAAATAGGTGCAAGTACAGAAGCACATTTTTTTAAAACGATTGCTGGTATTCCATCTAGCCCAGACGATTTCCTGGTGTTAAGAGAAGAAAGGATACGCTTAATGTGTTTTACCTTAAAAATAATATTGGGCATTTTGTGAGGAACTGGGGGAATAGTTGGAATTGGATGATTGACAGGTGGATGAAGGGTTGAATTGGCAGCAAATTGTTTAGCAAATAGTTCGGCCTTTCCTTTAGATGTGGAAATAATTTCATCTTCCAAAGTTAATGGTGGAAAAGAACTGGTACAGAAATTTCTGCTGATGTTTTTGGCAAAGGACCAGAAGGATTTGCTGCCATTTGAGCAAGAAAGTATTTTGTTTTTTATACGGTTCTCAAAGGAGGCTTCTGAGATTGTTTGGTGGTAGTGGTTTCTTGCTTCATGCAAAAATAAATTTTCTTTTCTTGTTGGTTAAATTACAAAACAACCAACAAAAAGAAATTAGATTGGTCTTAAGTTGTTTGAACTTTAAAATACCAGTAATTCTTAATGGGGTCGTATGCGACCCATGTTGTCGTTTATGTATAAAAAAGTTTATGTTGTCGTTTAAGGGTTAAGAGCTTATTAAAAATATCAAAATTTAATGTGTGAGCTTATCTTATCAAGTTCTTTAAAATAGTCTAGTACAATTTTATTGTAAAATCAATAAGGGAGCCAACATTTAAAGAAATCACAATTTACATGGGATTTTCTATAACCATTCTGGTGATTTATTACCCGTTATAGATGACACAATATAAAAATTAATATTTTTTATCGTGAAATACCTGGTGCAGTAAAAAGTCCAAATCCAGTTACCGGCTCTGCCATGCGGTATAAATACTCCTTTCTTAATGCATGTTGACTTGTTAATAATATTTCAAAATATTTTGGTTCCGATACGGCGTAAAATAATCTAGTGCCGAACCACACTTTAAAAACACCTGGATATTGGTTAAATAAACGATTAATTTCATCGAAAGTATCTAAAAATCATATTAAAAAAATTAATTATGTGTGTAGAGGAAAGTGATGTATTTGTCCTTTATTTTGTAAAAAAAATAGTTACATTGATCAATTTTAATTAAGAGTTAAAAAAATAAATAAATATTGATGAAGGTAGCTAAATATGAAATAGGTACCCCAAATATGGAATACTATAAACACCATTAAAAGTTAAACTTATTTAACAAGAAACTATTTGGAAACTTTGGTATAACATAGAAAGGAACAAAAATTATGTGAAAAAATCACAGATTTAGGCGTCAGACTCTGGTTTAGCGCAATTATTATGTGCCCGGAGCCCACACATAAGGCACTGGATCCATGTTTTCCCTTACCATAAAGTAACACGCATTATTCAAAAACAGCATGCCACATATTTCCTATTAGAGGATGCTGTACACGCTAAATTGAGCTAAAACGCGATTCGCTGTCGTTTTAAAATATTTGTTTTGGAAAAGTTGTATATAGAAAGTTTTTAAAACGATCCAAAGATTATCGGAAAGTGGTTATTCTTACGGTTTTGTAATTTTGTGAAATTTAATGTGTTAATTTATAAACATTACCAAAATTTAATTAACTTTCCGATAATCTTTGGATCATTTTAAAAAACTTTTCTATATACAACTTTTTCCAAAACAAATATTTAAAAACGGCAGCGAATCGCGTTTTAGCTCAATTTAACGTGTACGGCATCCTCTTAAGGCATCGGGCTTACTGTATGTATCAGCACCACCTCATCATCTAAATCTGACTTAAATTTAAACTTTTTTTTTTGCTTTTTCACTTCGATTTCTTTTGTTTTCTTTTTAAATTTTCTTCTTTGCAAATTTGTTTTCTCTTTCTTTTGACTTTTTTTATAAGATTATTTTTGCAGGTGATGATCTGATTACTGATATAACAGATTTTTTTTTATCCTTGGACAATTCACAAAGGTAAAAGCTAAAATACTAACATACCATGGGTGTGTTAAGCGAGGTAAAAGGGAATTTGTTAACACGGGACTTAATGCTTGAAGATTTTGGGGAGGAAAGAAAGACCTCCGCGGGCAGTAGGTTCCACTATCTAGAAACTCTAAGGATAAAAGAAGGAACATAGTGGGAAGGACGAGGCCTGTCCAATTGGGCCTTATAGGGATGCATACGTGCGTTGAGTTTCTCTATTGGAAACTGTAAGTTAAGAAACTATACTGGACAATTCCTCAGAGCAGAAGCCATGGAAGTATCTATAAAGAAGCAATAAATCTCCCACAGCCGTAAGAGAAGGAAGCCTCTCTGTAAGCAAAGAATCATTTATAAGTCAAACGACCCTTTTTTTTTGACGTGATTCTTTGCTTCTGATTCCCTTCTCCACCTATTAGAAGCTATTTAATGACAAAAACCCAATTATAAAATAGTCCATAATTGGTTACTACGATCTGTCCATATTTGGATTTTTCGACGACTTTAAACTAATTTTTCCCAGCAAACACTATTTGCCGGCAATGTACATTTTTCATATTGGCATTGATGGTAAAGCATTGGCAATTGGTAGTAATATTATGCCAAGATTTTATACGCATTAAAAACTCAACCCTAAATAAACACTTAATTGCCAATAAATATTACATGCAGGCGAATTGCCGGCAAGCATACAAAAATGGCGGCATACCAATCCTGATTAAATAAAACACGCGTTTTTGTTGCAGGCAAATAAATATTGGATTTTTGAAGGCAAACCTTCAACGCATATTCATACTTTTTAAACCATATTATTAACATTGGTATTTAACTAACATTAAAGCAATTTTTTTGATCTGTTTTATTTATAATGGCAGCTAAACAACATTATTTTATGTTTTTTTACATAATTTAAAGGAAATGGCCTTTTCATAACATTTTATTGTTAAAAATTATGCAAATAAAAATTAGGTCAAACAAAATGTTTATTATGTATTTTGGAGCGAATAAAAATAAAATGATGGTCTTTTTTAGAGTTTTTTAATAGACATAATTAAATGTATTCATTACCTAATAAGTGTGTGTTGTGTGATTAATTGGTGATGGCTAGTCGAGAAGGCAAGATATTCAAGTAGACTGTTAGGAGCTGTAAACATTTTGTTTAAAACTTTATTAAAAGTTTTAAAGACCTGTTAATAAAAATATTATATATAATTTAATAGTTTTTTTGACATACCAATAGATGGCGTGATGGACAATAAACTACTACGTTTCTGCAATATTTTCGCTTTTTATCGTCTAAACCCATTAGACAAAAATAATTCGAGAGCGGTCTACAGTAGGTGATCTCACTTAGCTTTGAAAGAAATATCTTCGGCTAGTGTAAAAATCTGCATCTCCAAGTTGGACAGTGTTCCGAGAGATGGTACTTTGCATTGCAAGGAAATTGCATGCAGTAAGGAGTTTTCTCCTATTTTAATTTTCAAATAAAATATCGCATCATTTTAGCTTTTAAAAAAAGTATATGCGACAATTTTCGTCAATAAGACGTCAGCTTGCTGCTTGGGAGTATCTGCATTTGCCCACTTTCGTGTCTTTTGTTATCTTTTGCCAATAACTTATTAATGATGGATGCCATCATCTTAAACGCATTTTTTTGCCAATAACTTATTAATGACGGATGGCATCACTTTATCTGCAACACGTGGCCTAATAACGGCCAATTGCCCACTTTCGAGTCTTTTTGATACCTTTTGCCAATGCCTTGCCATTAAAGAGTGTTGGCAATGCCAGTAAATTAAATGTACAACGCCGGCAAAAATGTTATATGGGTTATATTTAAGAAAGGAAGTAATACAACCAAATAGCGGTAAAACCTACAACAGAACATCTAAACATCTCTAAAAGTTATTCAGTACTTCTTGCACTTTTTTACGAAAAATGCGTAATATTTAAATACCCTAAAAATGCAATGAGAAAGCGATGAAACAAAACGTTACTACAGCGACGAAATGGCTTGCTTTACTGGCATGTTAGCACTTCACTTGCGAATGGACATAAAAAAAGAGACAAACCCCTCTATGCGTGTGTAAGTTTCCGTTTACAGGGGATTTCCACTAAACGGACTCTGTTTTTAAAGACAAATTTTATAGACAATCAAAACTTAAAATAAGGTACTCTTTATTGTCGATAAACCTCACCGTTAAGGCACTAATAGACATGAAAGTTTCATCACTCAATCAAATTACCTACATGCATATAGGGTGTTCAGTAACGTAACCAACAAACTTTACGGGGCGATTCTACAACAGGAAATAAGAAAATAACTTCATAAAAATATGTCCTAAACGTTTTAGTTTTTGAACTACGGTGTGTTAAATATTTAAAAACAAAAACCTTTTTAATTTCTAACACCCCGTAGTTCAAAAACTAAGACGTGTGGACATATGTTTATATGAAGTTTTTTTCTTATTTTCTGTTGTAGAATCGTTTGGTTAAGTTTGTCGGTTAAGTTACTGAACACCCTGTATGTATGTAGGTAATTTGATTAAAATTGATAAAAACTTTAATGTCTATTGGTGCCTAAACGGTGAGGTTTATTGACTTTAATAAAGAGGACCTTATTTTTTAGGTTTTTGATTGTCTATAAAATGACGCCCCAGCTTTGCGATAACTGTTAAAATAAAAAGTTATGATGTAAATAAAATTTAAGTTTTAGGTGATATTTAAAAAAGTACTTATGTCTTAAAATTTTAGAATCTGCAAAGCTCGATTTGTGTGCCAAATATCAACTGGATTGGTTAAAAAAATGGAATATGGCGAAAAACCAAAATAAAAATTGAACTTGGCTTGTAACTCGAAAACGAATGACATTTTGAAAAAAATGTATATGAAGCTCTACCCTTATTTTGTCAAGTAGAATCACCCCTTTAAGTTTCGTGATCGATTTTTGAATCACCCTGTCTACATATTTTTTAAAGTCCAAACAAAATGTTTTCACTCTAAGAAAAGCCAAATATTCCGTCATTATTATTATTCCCAAAACTAAATATTTACCAGATGGGTTTCCAATAAAATGTAATGCAGAACCAATAAATGGGAATGATAAAGGTCCAGGTAGTTTGCTGGAAGTTTGGTACAGTTTTCTTCTCTTCCATAAAAATTGTAGGTACCATATTAAAATAGTACTGGACACGACTACTACCAAAACTTCTGTAAACATGGAGTTTCTTTCTTTTAGTAATGATTGAAGAGCTATAGTTTGCCCCATTGTAATTCTAAAACTAATTAAATTTAGATATTAGGTATTTTTATTATTTGTGCCTGGTGTTCCACCGAGAACTGCCGCGATCGATTTCTCGAAAAGTAAACTTTGGAAAATTTTGAAATTTTGGTAACATTATAAAGTCAGTGGGGACATACAACTAAAAGATTTTGATAGCTCTACCACTTCCGGTTATACCGGAAATGAATGTCAACTTTCTTATTTTAAATGGATCACCCTATATATTATTTATTTTTAAGATTTTGCGTTAAATTCTAAACATAATTTATGTATAATGTTCTATACCTAAGTCTAACCGTTTTTAACTTGTTTTAAATTTTATGTCAAAATGCCGTTTGCAAGCCATTACATAACCATCAATTTCTTCTAAACAAAAGCCTTTAATATGAGTTGGGGTTAAGTTCCTTGTAAAGAAAGAACTTCTTTAGTAGGCTGTATGGATCTTTTAACAATTAATAAATAAAGAGTGGTCAAAAATAATCGTTGAAAATCATCACGACAAAAACCTTAAAAGTATTTTTTTTTAATGGAAATCCCTATCTTTTATTACCCTTTTCTATTAGGCATTAAAAATAAGGGTAAGTTTATATAAGGATGTCTATTTCAAAAATTTATAGTTTTCGAAATATTAACGATTTAATATTTATCTATTCTAACAATGCATTTAAGTACGGGTAGGTACGGGCTAGTTGGCTGTGACGCCGCATTTTGTTGTCAAGGCCAACTAGAAGCAAAACTAAGCCGTATTTAAAAGCATTGTTAGAATAGATAAATATTAAATTAGTTATATTTCAAAAACTATACATTTGTGAAAAAGAAATCCTTTTACAAACTTGTCCATATTTTTTATGCTTAATAGGATAAGGCAAATAAAAGATAGGGGTTTCCATAAAAAAATATTTTTAAAGTTTTTGTTGTAATAATTTTTAACGATTAGTTTTGACCACTCTGTATTTATTAATTGTGAAAATATCAATACAGTCTGCTAAAGTACTTCTTTCTCCACAAGAACTCCAACCCCACCTCACATTAAAGGCTTTTGTTTAGAAGAAATTGATTGTTATATAATGGGTTGCAAGCGTCAATTTTGACATAAAATTTAAAATAAGTCAAAAACGGTTAGACTTAGGTAAAGAACATTAGACATAAATAATATTTAGAATTTCAAGCAGAATCTAAAAATAAATAATATATAGGGTGTTCCATTAAAAATAAGCAAGTTGACATTAACTTCCGGTATAACCGGAAGTGGTAGAGCTGTCAAAATATTTTAGTTGTATGTTCTTGACTGACTTTATATTGTTACCACATTTTCCAAATGTTCCAAAGCTTACTTTTCGAGTAATCGATCACGTCAGTTCCCGGTGGGACACCCTGTATATAATTTTTTAAATACCGGTGGTCAAGTTTTAAATTCACACCCCTCTTAAATTTTTGGTTTCATTGCAAAGGGTGATCTAATTAGTGCTTTAGGATTTCAAAATTAAATTATACACAAACGTTGCTATAGGACTAAAATATTTTTTTATTATTTGAAAGACCAATTCGTTGCAATTATGATTTAGAAATAATATTTGCCAAATATCCTCCACGACTTTGTTAACAATAGCGAATTCGATCAGTCCAATTTAGCAAGACTTATTCACACATTTGTATGTGTCTTACAAACAACATTTCTTAGGTTGGATTTTAAATCCTCTATCGAATTTGAAATGTATTTTTTTTTTAATACTCTGTATATGTTTTTTTATATTATTATACACATCGACCTTCCTCATAAATCACTTTATCTATTAAAATAATAAACCGCATCAAAATCCGTTGAGAATATTAACGTCAATATCGAATTTTAGTTATAGTTTATCCAAGATAGCCGACCCCTGCCCACTTCGTTGGGCGGTAATATCTGAACTTTTGTTTAATCATAGTAAAATATAGTGTTACTTTCTGATTGTAAAAGATTTTTTATGATAGATTCATTACCTCCGAAGATTAGCGGCTACAAACAAACAAACTCACAAAGTTACAAACTTTACCTCTTAATAATATATTAGTATAGATAAAGTCAATATCTTTTCCTACTACCCAGTATAGCTCAGGCGAAATAACAGTAGAAAAGGTAATAAAAATTTTGACCTTACAGCAAACTATTGGTAAAGTTTTGTTAAGTCATAATAACTTTGTAAAATAAAACACTTCCGAACCAAAATAATCCATTATGGGGTAAAGGAGGGGTGCTTTTAGGGGTAAAAATGGTTATTACATAAGTTGTAGGTTTTTTTAAGGTCGACAACTTTTAAATTTAATTTTTTTAATAGGATCTACTGTTTAGCTTGAAATTGCAAAAACATTTTTACTTTAAAAGAACCCTTCACCCCCTAACGCATTATTTTTGTTCGAAAGTGTTTTTCTTACAAAGTTATGATTTTAACAAAACTATACCAATAGTTTGCTGTTAGGCAATTTTTTTGCAATCAGGTATTTAAATGACGAATTTTAAAACTAATAAAGTTTAAAAAATATATACTGTTTGTCCTACCCTGCATATTATCACCAATGTGACCAATACAAATATCTTTAAATAAAGCTTTACGAAAATACCACATTAAGTATATCTAACTTTATTAGTTTCGGAAATATGGCTATTTAAATTAGGTATTCAGGTAATTTTTAAAGTACCGCCATTTTGTAGCAGGTAAAGATATTGGCTTTATATTGTTGGGATATATAGTACTCGTCAGGAGCTTTAAAATTATGTGCCACAAGACTTCCCTTTCAATTTAATTTTATTTTTCAAAATGGCGCCCATCCCTCAGTTTGACATTTTGATATTTATATCTGTCATTTCTTGCCTAAAAGTTGGTGTATAGTTGTCTTAAGCTGTTTTTACAGTTTATAAGATTTCTTGCGTGAAAGTTTTCTTGCTGCAATTTTTCGATCTGCGCACACGCACTTTGCAGCATTTTTTTAAAAAGAGAAAAATGCGCGTGCGTAGATAAAAAGTTCTAGCAAGAAAAACTTGCATATAAGAAAAGTTTTAAACTGAAAAAAACAGCTTTACTATTTATCTTTTTTTAAACCGATTTGAATAAAACTCGGTAAACTTATTTATTGTAATAACGCATTTGTAAAGCTCTAACTGGATCAAGACAACTAATAGGACCCAGTGACGTCTCAATGGACACTGAAGCCAATATTATTAAGAAAAAAGTACGCCACTGACTTTTTTTTAGTTTTTATACATTTCCTAGATTAAGCAATAAAAATGCAACCTATTTAGTCTCCTGTGTTTTCTTCGTATCTAGCTTCGTTTATTAAAGGGTTCCTAAGATATTTAAAAAACCGACCTTTTTTTTATTAGAACTTTTTTCATAAAAAGACATGAGAAAGCACCCCTTAGTTTCGTACCGTAGTTAGGAAACATCCTGTATGTTTTTACCGTTTTTAATTTACTATACTTACCAAAATAATAAAATCAGTCGTAATTTATGTCTATCTGGACTGCAGAAATAAGCACAACTTGTTACACCTTTAAATATTACGGACTAAGTTCAATAAACACTGTCAAAGAATAATCACGCAATTGGTACCAACATAGCATTACATTTTCCTTAATGGGGTTTTTCTCTCTAAAGAAGGCAAACTAGGGCAAGATCATCAAAACGCGCGTAGATCAACATTATGGATTATTTCGCAAAAATTGCATAACCGCAATAGTTTTAAAGACATTATTCTAGCTTTTTTATAAAAACTAGTTATCGTTATGTTTCAAGTACTATAAAAAATGGTAATTTATGAAAATAATATTTTTCTCTAGGTTTTATAGTGTGTCAGTTTACGTGTTTTGTATATTTTTATTAGTTTTTATAAAAATTAAATAGTCACCTCAAAGTTGGCCTGTTTTTAAACATCTGACGTCGTAGTCGAAAATTAATAAAATTAACTTGTACAGGTTGGCGCCTTTTCGTTGACCTTGCAGTGTATAGCGAAAACTAAATGAGATAGAACAAATCTGATTGCACCATCTCGATTTTAATTTTTAAAACAAATTCAGTGGTGACGATAAATTATGGCTAACCTGGTTCGTTTTGGAAATACAGTGTGTTTTTAAATTTTGTAACTCGCTCAATATTAGAAACAGAAAAAAAAATAAATAAAAGGTTTTAGAGATTTTTACATAGAATTCAGTAACGTACATATATTTTTTCATTAATTTTTATTTTAAAGTTATAACACAAAGTTGGGTGTTTTTTTAATGAAATATATTTAATTTGTTGTCGTAATTTCAAAAATATAGACGTCGTCAGGAGTTCGACAATAAAATGACATTTTTTAAAATAAAACACCCTGCATATTGTATCACCTTTAAAAATATATTTTAAATAGCTTAAAAATTTACCACATTCAAAATTGTATTCTCTAACAGTAATATGAGCTTCCAAATCTTAGTGCGTATAGGAGGTCCGGAAAGCCCCGTCCAGCGGGTAATGATGTTCACCGTCATAATTTTAAACGCAACCTCTAATTGATCCGATGTCTATCACCTAATACAAACATTAAAGCTAAGCTGCTAACTTAGCTGATCTGCATTCTGATAATCCGCTTTTAATCCTTCAGTCATAGAAACATGTTTTGGTTATAGGTTGAAGTATTTTTTCTTCTGTGAAAATTCCAACGTTACCACGATACATAATTATTAATTATTATACAGGGTGTCTGCTCATTAATAGTATACAGAATATCACAGATTTCTTTTGTCAAAATAATAAAATATAACCAAACATACATATATCCAAAAGCTAGGTGTCGAAAACAGGGTGTCGAAGTTATTTTTTTTCAATAGTTTTTGATATGTTATTTCGAATATTTTGATAAAACTCGGTATATTAGGGCTCTTTTGACATGAGGTATTCAGATCTGATATTCATTTTCATGTGTAAATTAGAGAGGGGCTAGCTACACTATATAAATTTCTCTAAAACGTCACAACTTTTTTGTGCTACTCTGTACGTACCATTTAAGTAAACCAGTAAACTTCCACATGCTTTCTACACAAAGTCGTAGTCAAAGTCGGTCTATATAGGGTCGCGACATTCGGCCATATTGCTTTGACGTGTTATGACGTCACACCTCCTATTTTTCGGCCATGTGGTTCAGTACCGGAGATATACAGTTTATTGTATAAGTAGAACAACCGTTTACACAACAGTTTTTTATTATTATTAAGTTGTAAATTCTTTTACTTTAAATAAAAAACATTTGGAATTACATCTTTCAACAAATATCACTTTCAAAACAACGCAAAATGAAAGGCGCAAATTCTAGACGCCACTGGATTGATCATCAGCTTTAATTTTACTCAGTCTTGCCAACTTTTCTCCGTGGAGTGCCCTTCCTAGCGACCCGACCTCGAACCGCCTACAAGTTGAGGATATGTCGCAACCTTATAAATATAAACTAACCTTGGTTGTAGTTATGACTAATACGCTGTTTTTAAAAGTATTTTTTAGTTGCACTACACCACTTAAATTTAAATATCTTGAAAACGGTTGCCCAGAGCCATTCTTACAAAGTATACCTTTTTTTGTGTAGAAACAATAGGGGAGTTTACTGGTTTACTTAGATGATACATACAGTGTAGCACAAAAAAGTTAGGTCGTTTTGAAAAAATTAAATAGTGTAATCAGCGCCCTCTGGTTTACAGGTAAACATTAATATCAGATCTAAATAGTTTATGTCAAAAACTTCTAGATACCAAGTTTTATTAAAATATTCAAAACGTGTCAAAAATTATCCAAATAGGTTTAAAATATTTTTTTACTTTGACACCCTGTACTATCAACTTTTGGATATAGGTATGTTTGGTTAAATCTTAATATTTGGGCATAAGGAATCTGTGGTTTTTCTGTGTACCATTAATTAGCGGACAACCTGTATATATCTAAATGTAGGTAATTAATTGTATTTTATTATGCGTTATTAAAATATAATATAGACTTTGTAAAGCTTTTGAAGAAAATTGCAATTTTAAAAGAAAAATTGCGTTATCGGGTTAGAGCGCCCAGAGAAAATTGCTCCAAGATGGTGGCACCAGTTTATCTTGTTGGGTGGCACCAAACCATATATTTGCCATTTAACTGTGTAGATATTAAAAAAATATTTAAAATAACAACAATGCTTTTTATTTTTAATATTTTTATAAAAATGTTTTTATAAAAATTTTTTAAAATATAATTTTTTTCATGTTAGGTTTAATCTTTTAGGCTTATACCCATTATTTTATTATTTAAAAGAATCTAAATGTCTAGGACTTATAATAAACATAAGATAATAAGTTATGTTGTTTAATTTATTTAAAAATGTTTTATTTTATAGTAAAAAATATTTTAATTGCCGGGCGACCTTATCCAACCTTTCGGGCCGCCAATTGGTAGGGTCTTAAAAACGTAAAGTTTTTTTACTGAGAACGTTTACTTATCCAAAAATTAAGCAAACCATAATATAAACAATAGATTTAAGCAATCAACGCTGTTTTAAATAGGGACTTATAGGTTTTTTCCCCAGGGAGCCGTCTGCATGTCCGGTGGCACTGCAGCCTGAAGGCTTATTGTACCAGAGAGATTTATATGTTACTGACATTTCACAACATTCGAATTCGCTTCGGTGGTCGGGGCTTCCCGGACCTCCCCTACATTAACTATTTTTTAAATTTGGATGCTCATATTTCCAAAACTATAAGAGATAAAAATATTAAATGTTTTATTTTGTTGTTTTAAAAATATCTTTGTAACGGTAACAAAGTATACAGGGTGTTCCATTAAAAAATCCTGATGATAGCCATATTTCCGAAACTATTAAAAATAGATATATCAAATGTAGTATTTTTATAGCTTTTAAGGAGACCTTTCAACTATTGATTTAATATACAGGGTGTTCCAATAAAAAATAAAACTTTTGTGTTATAACTTTAAAATTAAATGGAAAAATATAGGTACATCACTGAATTCCACGTAAAACTCTTTAAACTTTTCTATTTACTTTTTTTTCCATCTCGAATATCAAGCGAGCTGCCTGGACAAATTGACAAAATTTAAAAAGCACTCCGTATTTTCAAAATGAATCAAGTTAGCCATAATTTACTTTTACAATTGAATTTGTTTCAAAATCAAAATGGAGATTGTGCAGCCAGATTTGTTCTGTGTTTTATTTTTTGCTATACACTGCAAAATTAACGAAAAGGCACCACCCTGCACGTATATGCTCATAAAAATTTTCTCCGGTCACTGGAATCTGCATTAGTTTACAATGTATATTAAAAAAATATTGTATAAGAATCTACAGGGTGTTTCCCAAGGGTAAAAAAAAAATAATGGCCTAGTTTGAAGCTAATTTTGTAAAAAAGTTTATATACAGGGTATTTCATTAAGGATGAATAGGTAGCATATCTCAGGAAGCAATACTCGTGGGATATTAGGAAAAAATTAAGTTAAGGAAATCGACTATAAGAAACCTCTGAAAATTATTTTTAAGTTCCTAACTAGTAAGTATACCGTTAGGGGCGTAACAGCTATAGTGGCGAATAAAAATATATTTTTTTGGAAATCACCCAGTATAATTTGGGAAAACAATATTATTACCAGGGTATTGCTGATAGAATTCTGCATTTTTTTTTTTTGTTTCTCTAGGTTTTATAATGTGACAGTTTACGTGTTTTGTATATTTTTATTAGTTTTTATAAAAATTAAATAGTCACTTCAAAGTTGGCCTGTTTTTAAAACATTTGGTACGTCGTAATCGAAAATTAATAAAATTAACTTGTACAGGTTGACGCCTTTTCGTTGACCTTGCAGGGTATAGCGAATCTAAATGAGAGAACGCATCTGATTGCGCAATCTCGATTTTAATTTTTAAAACAAATCACCCAGTATAATTTGGGAAAACAATATTATTACCAGGGTATTGCTGATAGAATTCTGAATTTTTTTGTTTTTTTTCTTGTAGGGCCTAAAATAAGGGCTGTAGGGAAGAAAGAAGTTTTACTGGTTAATAATTTTCATTATTTTAAGTTGCCTTAACAAAATTTAACAAACTTAGTTTTTGTTTTAAAGAGGAACCCTTGCTAATAAGGAGAAAAAGTTTCCCTAGTCATATTGCTTTTTGTTGCTTCCGCTAGAGGGCGATGTTTAACAAGTTTTGGGTTTTTTTATTGTTTCTCTAAAATTTTAAATGAAATGATGTAATTATATTTTACATTAAAAACGGAAACCTAATTCAATTTGCAAGAAAAAATCCTTAAACTGCATTTCAATATCTTTGTTGTTTAAGAGTTATTGTAAAAACAACGTTTTTATTTGGTAAATTCCTTGAAAAAACAATTCAATTTTTTAAACTTTTGTGATCAAGCGTGGCATGACAAAACAAACATATTCTTAAACTTTATCTTACTTATAATTTTATAATTATTAATAATTAAAGTAGCTATAAAAATAATATTTCTAGGCAATATTTCACTTACAGAATTAACAAAAATAATAGCCGCATTAAGACTATGTACAAGACCAACAAGGGTCTTTACAAACGTTAAAAAAATTCGGCCTTCTTCTACATTTTGTTTAAAATTAAAATTTTGGAACTCAACAAAACAAAATTATTTGTGGTTGTGGTGGTGTGTGTTTTTTGTTTTTTGGTAATTTTGTAAATAGCTTAATTTTAATTAATTTTTTAATGTTCCATATTTTTTAAGTTTGTCTTTATAACGGCGGTAAAATATTTTTTGGGTTATTCGACATGCGAATAAAAGCGACCTTTACCCATCTGCTGACGTTTACCGGATAAAAAGTGTTTTATGTCAAAGACAGTAAATACTGTGTTTAATATAAAACAGTTTTTTACACGCCGTGTATAATGGCCAATTTTTTTGTATATGCCAATACCAGATGCAAAATTTTGTCAGTTATTTTTTTTTGAGTCCATTACTCGTAAAAGGTTTCAAGAGGGTTGTACATGAATCGTTGTGATTATCAGCTGCGTCTCCGATGGTGAAATTGTACAGGGTGCTTCAAAAAAAGATCTATATTAAACTTGTTTTATTTAATGGTACACCCTGTACATAAGTATATTTTTAGATTGTAGAAGCAAAAATATTGTAAGTTTTATCAGCGATCCCTATACAAAACAGAAAGATTTTAAGATATTTAACATTTTTGAAAAAATCATGACAAAAACAAAATTTTAATGTATCCTACTTTTCTAACGCTTCACTTTTTATATAATGTTAGATTGCTTTAAAGTTAAGTGTACAATCATCTACATTTATTTTTTTACTAGAAATTATACAGGGTGCCTAGAAACTAATATTTTTTATATTAATTTTTGGGCACCCTGTATAATTTTTATTAAAACATTAAAATGTAGGTGATGGTACAGTTAATATTCTAGCAATCTAACATACTATACAAAGTCAAACGTAAGTAACGTAAGATATATTAAAATTTTATTTATGTCAAAAATTTTTCAAAAATTCTAAATATAATTAAAACCTTGCATTTTGATATAGGCATCGCTAACAAAATTTACGTTATTTTTATTTGTACAATCCAAAAATAAACTAATATACAGGTGTTTCATTTAAAAAATCACAAGTTAATTATTAATCTTTTCTTTGGAGCACCTTTTATAATTCCACCATTCGCTCCGCAGCCGACTGACGCTCATAACAATTCATGTACAGGGTGGGCCAGATTCGACGCTTTTAATAGGAAACTCATTGCTATCTTGCGTCGTTTACTTCGTTACAGCGTGTTTCTTAATTTTCTGCGTTTTCTTTTATCCTTTATAAGTTTTTAATATTCAAATATTTTTTAATTCTGTAAAAACATTTTGTCAGAATTTTTTATGCAAATTGCAGATATGAATTTAGTTTTTCTCTAGGGTTTTGCACATTTTGGACTTATTTATTTATTTTTAAAATTTTAAATGGAACACCCTGTATATTTTTTCACTATTAGAATGGTTAAAAAATTACCGTTTTAAAAATGTGTTACATTTTATATATTTTCTCAGCCGTTTCGGAGATTTTGCATGAAAAAGTAATTATGTTTTACTTTAAACAATATTGATATAACTTTTGTTTTTATTGACTGCACTAACGGAAAACCATTTTTATTAATAATTTATTAACGCAAATAAGGGTAAAAACGAATCCTATTTTTGGGAATTTTTAAATTATTTTGTTAATATTTTGCCCCAGGAACTTTTGAGTCAGGTTTAACACGGTTATAACGTTAATATTTAATGTAACAAACAACAAGTATTCGTTATTTTCTAGAAAATTAAAGATAACCATGGAAAACAAATGCCAGCTTTTAGCTAAAAGGGTTAAATTTAGCTGGTGTTTGTTTTCCATGACCATCTTTATTTACCTATAATGTTTGTTTTTACATAAATATTACGTAATAAGAAAACCTGATCAAAATGTTTTAGGGCAAAATCTTAACAAAATATTTTAAAATAGGATTATTTCAACCCTTATTTGCGTTATTAAATTAATAATAAAAATGGTTTTCCGTCATTGCAGTCCATAAAAACAAAGTTTTACCAAGATTGTTTACAGTAAAACATAATTACTTTTTTCATGGCCTACTATCTAACCAATATCAGCCATAAATGACAAAATATGCAATATCTCGGAAACGGCTGAAAAGAAATATAAAGTGTGACACAGTTTTGAAGAGGTAATTTTTTAACCATTTTAATATTGAAAAAATGTACAGGGTGTTTTATTTAAAATTTCCAAAAATAAATAAATAAATAAATAAAACATGCACAACCCTAGAAAAATCTAAAATTATATCTGCAATCTGCATAAAAAGTTGCTTTGGAAATGTTTTTACAGAATTAAAAAATATTTAAAAATTAAAAAGGTATGAGGGATTAAAAAAAACACAAGAAATTAGGAAACACGCTGTAGCGAGTAAACGACGCAAGATAGCGAATTGCGGTTTTTACTAGTAAATTTGGCTCGAAATTTGAGCCTCGCAAATGGGAGTCAGTTTTTTTGTAAAACATACAGAAACATAAGTTTTCTATCAAAAGAGTGGAATTTGGCCCACCCTGTATAACCATCTTGAGCCTTTACAATGGACTAAAAAAATAACTGATGAAGCGCATGTGTATACAAAAAAGAACAATAATACGGCATTAATAACTGTTTTTATATTAAACACGGTATTACTGTTAACGACATAAAACGCTTTTATCCGGCAAACGATGGAGTAGGTAAAGATACTTTGTGCATGTCAGTAACCCAAAAATATTTTACCCATATTATAAGACAGGCAAAAATATGGGCGATAAAAATTAATTAAATTAAATGATAAAAATTACCAAAGGCAAAAGCACACCACCACGGCCACAAATATTTTGTTCCAAAAGAGCTAATTTTAAACAAATATTATTTTAACATTGTAAAACCCTTGTTCTTTGTACATGGTCTTAATGCGTACTAGAGAAATATTATTTTTATAACTACTTTAATTATTGGCCATAAAATTATAAGTAGATAAAAGTTGGAAACCAATTTGTTTGTCGCCTTGATCTGAGATTTAAAAATTAATTGTTTTTCAAGAGGCCTGAAATAAAAACGTTGTTTTAACCAACTTAGAGTAACAGATGACAATGCAGTTGGGATTTTTTCTTGCAAACAATTGAGTTTCCGTTTTAATGTAAAAACCTTAATTTGTCATTTCGTAAAAAAGGCAGAAACTGGTGAAGCATCGCCCTCTGGCGGAGCGGCAAAGACTGGGTTTTGCCCTTATTCAACAGAGTTCCTAAGCAAAAACAGGCAAGTTTGATCGAAATTTGTTAAGGCAGCAAACCAATGAAATTATTAACCAGTAAACTTTCTTCCCATTTGGGCCTACTGAAAAGAAACAAAGTCAGAATTTCTATCGGCTGCCTGAGTATATTGTTTTCCCAAATGCTACTGGGTGATTTGTTTTTAAAGGTAAAATCGGTTGCTGATCAATAAGTTCTCATTTAGATAAACATACCTACAGAGATCGACGAAGGGCGATCGGCCTGGCCACAGTGAACATTGATTTTCGTTCAAGAATGTTTGGTACATGAAGGCCCCAATGGCTATGCAGGAAACGCGTGTTTGTCGTGGGCCTGGAGAACGAGGAATGCGAATATCGGCAATACCCTGACAGCCATTGTTTTCCCAAGTACTACTGGGCCATTTCAAGGCACTTTATTCGCCACTGTGGCATACTTTTTGGTTAGGGCAAAGTAATTTTCGAAGGTTTCTTACTCAGTCGATTTCGCAACCTATTATCCACGGTACTCTGGTGTGCTACCTACCCAATGAAATACCCTGTATATAGAACTTACAAGGTGGCTTCAGGCTGGGCCATTATTTTGCAGAGGACGCCCGCAACAGATTCCCATGTCTTTTGGCTGCATTGTAGACTAATGCGGAGAGAGACCGAGCCCACATGTTGCGAGTGTGCTACTTTCATTAATTTCAGTGTATGGCAAAAATAGAGGCACAGGTATAATCTATTTCTGCTGTCACCCATTTATTTTGAAACAGAGCAATGAGAAGTAGTATATTTAACTGTTAGTACAGGTGCACAGGAGCACGTCGGTGTCCGGACAGTCATGATATTCAGATGGAAAAAGTAGATAGAAAGTTTAAAAAATTTACGATAATTTCAATCACCTATTTTTCCATTGTTTGAAATTATAACGCAAAGTTTCTTTTTGGTAAATCAATAATTAATTCTCGCCAAAGCTTTATAAAAATACTACATTTGATATAATCTATTTTTGTGGTTTCAGTATATTATCATCGGGGATTTTTTTTAATGGAACGCCCTGTATGCTTTGTTACCGTCTATATTTTAAAACAACAAGAATGCATTTGTATTACATCTCTTAACATAGTTTAGCCTATGGTATCAAATTTAAAAATGGTTAATGGTATGCAAGCAGGTAATGTCAATATTTATCTCTCTACTCTGTTACAATAAACTCAGTACGAATTATCACAATTTCTCCCTGCTTTATAGTCTATTTAAAACGGCGTTGTGCTTAAATCTATTGTTTATATGGTTTGCTTAATTTTGGATAGTAAATGGTTATATTGTCACTTTGCATTTAAGACCCCTGACGTGTGAGACTGGTAAAGGTCTTCATTGTCAAATATTTTATATAAAAATAAAAACATTTTAAATAAAATTAAAAAAACAGCAACTTCTTATGTTTGTCTCAAGTCCCTGAACATTTGGAGTACTGTAATAAGTAATGAAGAACTAAAGGCAAGCTAACATGAAAAGAGTATATTTTATAAAAAAGGCATTTTTATAAAGAAATATTAAAAATGAAAGCGTGGTAGGCATGTCTACACAGTTAAATGGCTGAAATGTATGGTTTGGTATAGCAACAGATATAGCGCATCTTTGGGCAATCTGGGCATCTGATGGCAATTACACCTTTAAATACGTTGGCTTTGCAAGGTCTATATTATATTTTAATGACGCGTAATAAATACAATTAATTACCTACATTTAGATATATACAGGTGATAGTAATGGTACGCAGAAAAACCACCAATTCCTTATCTTGAATGGCAAGATTTAATGAAACAGCCGCCAAAGTTGATAGTACGAAGTGTCAAGAAGTAAAAAAGACTATTTGAATCATACGAATGTTTGAAACTTGGTATCTGGTTTTTGAGCATAAATATTTAGATCTGATGTGTTTGCTGAAACCGAGGCGCTGCATATTTAAGCGACTGGCACATGGCACATATGTGA
>JACEGR010002685.1:0-122181 GCA_014170235.1 Listronotus bonariensis | reverse complement strand
CTGTATGTATGTCGGTAATTTGATTGAAATTGATGAAAACTTTGATGTCTATTGGTGCCTAAACGGTGAGGTTTATCGACTTTAATTAAGTACCTTATTTTTTAAGTTTTTAATTGTCTATAAAATGGCGCCCCAGCTATTGCGACATCTGTTAAAATAAAAAAGTTATGATGTAAATAAATTTTAAGTTTTTGGTAAAGTGACATCTAGCGGTATTTTAAAAAAGTAACTTTTGTCTTAAAATTTTAGAATCTGCAAAGCTTGGTTTGTGTGCCAAATATCAACTGAATTGGTTAAAAAATAAATGCCATATGGCGAAAAAACCAAAATAAAAATTGAACTTTAACGGCTTGTAACTCGAAAACGAATGACATTTTGAAAAAAATTTATATAAAGCTCTACCCTTATTTTGTCAAGTAGAATCACCCTCTTAAGTTTCGTGATCGATTTTTGAATCACCCTGTATTTTTTAAGAATGCAACGACCACCCACTGGAACTACAATAAAATCACGATACAAAGAAATTGCAAGCTTATGGGTCGTTAAAACGATAAGAAAACTAAATTATTTTCCATAACCATAACTAACATTCTATTTGTGCATGTTCTGTGCAAAGATAACATTTATGTTTCCAACAATTTACTTCGATAAATTTTTCTGGCATCTACCATGTTATTGTATTTTTAAAAGACAAAAATAGAAACGTCATACTTTTAAAAGTCTTTTTGTTGTTTTATCAAAATTATAAAAATTAATTTTGTGCAGAATTTTTGTATTTTGAATATGCATCACTGTTTAATTGCATGAAGTATACAGGGTTACTCACGACAGAGTGAGTGTTCATAGATAACATACATTTAGATCCGCAGTGGCAAGAAGCATTTTCGGATTTTTAAGACCGCGCGCAGTGGGTGGACGAACATGCGCAGTTAAAAGCGCTGGCAAAAATACAAATACCGGCACCCCGTACCCTTCGTCCGCGGTCTGACCGTAACGCTCATTAGCTACCGTACTTCGAACAGAAAATCAGGACGCGGTCAACAAATTCTTTCCTATAATGCGAATAGTTTGTTTGGGTCCGGGTGCGTTTACCCTCCAACTGGCTTGCGTACAAGCCGGTTTTTTTCGCCCATGAAATGTAAATTTTTGTTTCGCGCAGGTTATAACATCGGCAATCCATCGAGATCAGTGTGAGTGTCGATTAGAGAGAAGGTCTTGGAAACTACTAAAGATACATTTTTAAGTTTTGGCACTAATTTTAGTTGGTATCGACCCCTTATAGCCAAATATCTCACGATTCTGGGGCTTTCAGGTACACCGGAAGTGGTTATCAACTTGCTTATTTTAAATAAAACTGCATATATACAGGGTGTTACTAAACAAATGCAAAACATTTTTGGGGGCGACTCCTTGTTTAAAATAAAGGAGTAGTTGCTCCCTTGGAATATTGTTCTCATATCTGGGGCATGGCATCCCCCAACCCTAAGCATTCTTGATTCTATTCAAAGAAGAGCCATTCGTCTTATTAATGATCTTTTACTTACAGAAAGGCTTTCCTCTCTTGCCCATCGTCGGGCTGTGGGGATTATCCTTTTTTATAGGTACTTCCATGGCTTCTGCTCTAAAGAATTGTCCAGTATAGTTCTCCACTTACGGTTCCCAACAGAGAAACTCAGGGTTCCGCCTATGCATCCCTATACTGTCCAACTGGACCGGGCCCCGAACTTCCCACTTTGTTCGTTCTTTTATCCTAGAGTTTCTAGATTGTGGAACCTGCTGCCCGCGGAGGTCTTTTCCTTCCCTCCCCAAATCTTCAAGTATTTAAGTCCCGTGTCAACAAATATGTACCTCGCTTAAGACACCCACGGTACGTTAGTATTTAGGCTTTAGCCTTCATTAATTTGTCAAAGATTAAAAAAAAATAAACATGGGGTCAGAAGGCAACAATCGGGGAGATATGGCGGTACAAAAATGGCCAAAAATAACGTCTTTCTTTTTTACCTTAAAACCGAAAAGCGCTAGAAAAATAAAATTTTACGGAAGTATTACTATTATAAAAATACACTTTCTGAATATTTTTGCACTTTTTATTTACCTATCCTATCCTCTTCGTAACCAATTGAAAGAGTGACTTGGGGTAATGACATCCTAAAAATATAGATTTGGATGAAAGCCCTGATTTATTTAAAAAACTTTTTTAACTCCCTGTATTTTTTCATGCAACCTACCAATTTTAAATTAAATAAAAATGTCTGTACGAGAAATTATATTATAAAAAAAATCTATAATCTGCTGTCATTCCTATTTTTTGTAAGATTGTGTGTATATTATAAATTTGTTAAGCAGTATCACAAATTATCAGAATACCCAGATGCAGAAATAAGCGTGTTCGTTGAAATCGCTCACCACTATGATCCACTTCCACTGCGTGGTGGATATACACCCCGATTGCGTGAGCCCAATGCTCATCTAGGTGTCAGTTAGTCCCATATTTTTGTGGGTATAGAACATGAGCATAAGTTAGTTAATTGTGTTTAGCTGTTTGTGAACTTTTTATTTTTTTTATTATTATAAAAGTGTTGTGTAATGTCTTCTTACACTTTTTTACCGTTTAGTGTGGATATAAATGTGTATATTTATACTGTACCGAGAGCAAGGAAGAAATCACTTTTAAATTCCAAAGGACCCACTTGAGGTAAATATAAATGTGATATTTTGTTATAAAAATAAAGTTATTTTTAATTAGTCTGTACATGTTGATGGTAGAGCTATATGAATATCTATCATTTATTAATGTTTCACATAGCCATGTCTTTTTATTATAAAAGTGCATTTAAAGTATTTATGTGGATAATTATTAGGATGGCTTTTCTATAATGAAAATATATTTTTAGCGCAAAGGTCTGGCTTAAGTCTGCCAGAAGGAAGGATTTTTTGAAAAAAATCTGATGAATTATAAATTGTGCGGAGATCATTTTAAAAATAAATTTATTTCTATCTCGTTATTCGCAATAAAACGTCTATTTAACCCTACCGTGCCGAAAATATTTTTTAAGCCATTATCATCAAGAAATACAGACAATTCTAAGAACCTTCCAAAAAATACTATTTTATCAGGTAAAATTTTAAATTGTAATATTTTTTGATAAATAAATATTTAAATTTTCAATTAGTGTATTATTCCCGTTTTTCCCACATAGCTGCATAATTAATTACTATAAATGTGTATTTTCCTTAGCGCCTTGGTACGGTTTAACCTTTTACAAATTAAAAATATTACGATCCCTGCATTGGTGCAGATTTTCCATTTATTCTTTCTCAAGGTCATAGAAACAAGTAAGCGTATTTTGCCGCACTTTCGCATCTGGGTATTCTAATAATTTGTGGCAGTATAATAATTATTTTGCAAAACGTTTATCCTCTGATTTAGCATAAATATTTTTAGCTCCTACATACTACGTGTTTTATGTGCATATTATACAACATTACACTGTTTCCAATTTTTTGTAGGTTTCCTTTTATTATTATCAAAACATACAAAATTTAAAAATTGTGGTAAAGATACACCCATACATATACTTTTGGATTTATTGTTATAGTAATAATTTAGGTACACAAAAAAATTGTTGATAAATTTTAAATTATCTAAGTTTAACAAATAAGCTACATAATTACCTTACCTAAAAGTTTCGCTAAACTATTAAAATTAAAAACTAGCTACATTTGATGTGGAGTTTCCCTTCAGCCGCGTGCAGACTTGCAACAATTTGCCGTGCCGCTCCATACCGCATACCCCGCCACATAGCGCGGACGTGGACGGAATTCACGTCGTTTTAAGGGATTGGCGAATGATTCACCGGTGATTCAAAAGCTTGTCGATTTTTGGCGGGACTCTTTGTTTGACCTCCGAACAGTGCGGACGTGCGTAGAGGACTACAAAGTTCTTCCCGGAGTGGCGGCTAGAGGTGTCGTACGAACGTTTTTACCTTCGGGGATCAAGGAAAGATTCACGCTAAATTGACGGCATCTTTCTTCTGGATCTAAGCGCTGTGAGCGAAGATTCCTATAAGCTGATGGTATCCTGTTTGGTGGTGAACACGAGGTATTTCTCAAATGGCGGGAAATAGATGGGCGTGCCATGGGAACTGTCAGTAGTGAAAGTGAAGGTTATACGTAACACCAGTAGCAGATCTTGGTTTGACAGTCGACAATTTATGCATTGCATCGAACGTTGAATTATTTGTTTTCTTTTGGAATTTCTGGGAGCTACGAGCTCGATTATCCAGATTTTCCGCCGACGAAGCCCTGGAAAGCATAGTCCGGAAGGGGAGAGTGGTGGATTGGACCTGAAGGGACCAAAACCAAGAAAAAAAAATAGAAATAGAATAGATTTTTTGGCGTCAAAGAAGCGCGCAAACAGGTTGGTTCGTTTGGACGGATATTTGGCAAATTGTTGCTGTTCTGAACGCGGCTTTACATTTCGATACCGTAATTCGCAAATCGGCTAACTCCATTTTCCTTTAAAAGGAAAGTAGTTACTCGAACTATTATAAAATATAAACTAGAAGAACTTCTAAGGTTTTGTTAATAACAATAACTCCAAATACATTATTGTACGTAAAAAAATGTCAAAAACCTCGTTTTAATTTTTTTTAGTATTTGTTCTAAAATATTTTTGTCTCTGCTGTAAAATTTTGTAAATATGGAGTTAGCCGATTTGCGAATTACGGTATCGATTCATTTTTTTAAAATTTTTATATTAGTTCTGACTTTTTAAAACAATCTAATTAAAAACTAACTAAACAAACAACTGTAAGTGCTTTGGTAATTGGCATCGTAGATTGGCACTGATAATAAGCAAAAATAAATACCAGCAAGGTAAAAAACGAAGTTATGAATTTCCATCTAGATATTTTATTTGCGTTCGTTAATTGCCGATCGCTTCCCAAACAGCACAAACTTTCCATTGGAAATCCCCCATATAAGTAAAGCACGGCTCTCGCGATGCGTTTTGTCCGCTCCACAGCTTAACCATTGTTTGGTAGAGTAGCCCAGCTCTGCAGCAAGGTCAAGAAATAGTTTGGACGCATGCTTTACTTATATGGGGGATTGCTCAATGGAAAGTTTATGTGTTTGGGTCGTCTCATCTAAAATGATGTCAACAAAATCTCCTTGGTAAAGCGAATTAAACAAAAAAAAAAAGATTTCTAACCAGAACTAACGGGGCGTATAGCCCAATACTAACAAAAACTAACCTTATTTAGGAGAAAGAAGAAATAAAGACCATATACAACTCGGATGCGTAAAGTTGAAAACAGATACACCGGTTTCCTTAAAGTAATCGTAATAAAGGCATCATCACAAAGACATAAACACCATGAAGATAGTCACAAAAAGTGAACAGATTTAATTTGGCAAAGAATATTAAATTTACATAAATTACCTGATTAGTTATTAAATTTAACGAAAAATATCAGGCATCATTGTCTGACAACCTAAATAACACAAAGCAGGATAATAGTCAGTGTTTCGAGAAACTTTATATATACTTAGCCATAAAGCGTAAGTTCTTCGTTACTTAGTCTTGAACTGCAGATAAATCAAAACTGACTTCGCACGTTTTGCTTCATTGCTGAATTTTTAACGAAATCCATGATGACAACGACTTAAACGTTTAACACTAGTTGTAGACTAACTATTTTCTTATTTTTATTACATTCATCCCAAAAATCAGAAAAATTCTTTAAAAATAGAATATTAACTGCAACAACAGAAAGCAAAACTTGATTATGAAATGTCAATATGTTCTAAATTTGCAACTGCAACGTTGCCAAGTCGCTTAATTTTAGTTTTCACTTTAGATTTTTTTTAAATTGACTGCCATAAATGTGATTATTCGAACTTTATAGTATAATTGTTGTAAAATATTGTTAAATTTAGTGTACTTTGCAGGAAAAATTGAAGCAAGTACTGTCCCTAAAGTCGACCATCACCAAAAGAAAAATATATATGTATTACCGCCGAAAAACTTGGAAAGCAAAAAATAGTTCCTCACGTTGGGAAACTGAACAAAGAACTTGTCTACTTGGAGATCATTACAATTCATACCTATGATTTGAGCACCAAATTTAATTTGGTTTATTAGGCATTCCAAATTTTTCCGGGGGATTATAGGCATTTTGATTTCTCCGACGGGATTTTCACCTCTGGGCCACCCCTGAATTTAACGCTGATTAGGTGAGTCACTGTAGAAGAAGACTCCATTCCAAGAAAATTTGCGTTTTAAATATTTTTTGGTAACAGTTTAATAAACGGTTTTCTGTTATTTTAAGGGTTTTTAAAAATTATTGATACTTACATATTTTAGATACTCTTCTAAATAAAACGTAAGTGGCGCACATCCAAAATATTTCGTTTAAAAAAAATATCAGTAAACAAACTTAAGGGACCGGGGAGTGAAAAGGGGTGCTGGGCGGGGTAAAATTGGTAAAACGAGTTAATGAAACTGAACATCACATGTAAAATTAAGTAAAAATTACATTTTTTCCACATATTTTTGAGAATAAAGATAAAAAATATGATAAATATAAAATTATTAATTCATAACCTAAAATTAAGAAGGAAAACGACTAAAAACATCAGTTATACCATGCTAAATATGGAAAGCATTTGGCAACATCGGAAGGGTCTGATTTCTATTTATGAGTGAATAAAAGAAAGAATTCACACAAACTGGATTCATAAAGTGTCTCTGGTGTAATTAAAGGATTAAAAAAAACGTTGACTAACCAGAACTAACCTGAACAACCTTTATAATCCCTCTTTTATTATTAAACATTTATACAACGTTGCCAATTGTCCATAATAAAAGTGGACAAATGCCAAAAAAATATTTTTTATTATAAAAAATAAAATAAAAAAATTATAACTGCGCCTTCATATTATTATTAAGGACAACTAATAGATAAGATGTACGTCAAAATATTTTAAAAATCGTTAAAATAGCAGAAAACCGTATACTAAATATTTTTTGTCAATCAGTGTATTCATAACGGAAAATTTTAGTAGTTGTATGTAAACAACTAAAAATTATCGTACGCTTATGGCAAAACATTTAATAAGTGGCGCCAAAACGGTCACCCACGTAACCTACATTTAGAAGCAACAAATAAATGCGTATTAGTATTAGAACACAAAAATATAGTATGTAGACATTTCCTACAAACTTACCTATTAAACTCTCTGTATTTATTTAACACAATTTAACTGGTTCAATCTTTCAAATCAAATGACCAGTTTGAGGTTAAACCATTGTTTCGGTTGTTGTCGAGTGTTTCATTTGCTGCTTGTGCGATATGAGCGATGCACTGAGGAGCGTTCGAGCTGAACTCTGATAAAGTTAAGCGCGGTCAAGATGATCGACCTACACTGCTCCTCTAAGATTAGAAGTTAAAAATATTATTAAAATTAAAAAATAGACACAGTATTTTTTTTAAATTTAAGAATAAAGACTTTTGATAACAAATGCCTATTATTGTCAACTTTAGGGACAGTACTTTCTTTGACAGTGTGGATAATCACATCCAGAACAACTAATTTAATTTAAACTCTTTTTTCCAAGACCGTTAAAAAAAGGGTGTTTTTTAACCGTTAACATGAAGCTAAAGTATTCATTCCATTCTAGTACACTACATAAAGTGTTAAAAAAGTAACTTTTTTAACACTGCGAAGCGTTTTTTCACACTTTGAATTAGTGTTTTGTTTCAACGCCTACTACAATAAACTTAAATATTAATTTATGCAATGCAACAGTAAACGCGACATCAACTGAACCAAACGGTCAAGTTACCTTTGATCAGGGCCGTATTAACTGCTTGAGCGAAAATTTGTGAAGAAAAAAATGGATCCTTTCCTTCGTAGCGCCTATTTTAAGTGCCAGGCGTCTTACTTTATCACCCAAAATAAAATTTGATGAATAAAAAAAAAAAAGTGGCATCAAAAATCCTCACTCAACCTACCCTTTTTAAAAAGCTTTACTCTCCTGTCGGGCGCCTATTTTTTTTATGGCTGTATCCTAATGGATAATACGGCCCTGCCTTTGATTTCGTCATTATTTCTTTTAGTTCATGTGTCACTAGTTTTAAAATTTGACAGTTTGCAAATAAATTTAATAGAAATTATTTAAAATTAATACCAAGTAATAATGAATTTGGATGACTAAGAAATTAAAAAGGAATTTATACTGTTTTAGTATTTCTTATTTCTACAAAAGTAAGTACATATAATTTCCTAAAATTAAATAATAAATGCATAGTTATGAAGAGAAAAATTGTCTCTTAAAAAATAAGGAGGCTATGATTTTTTGTTGCAATATAATGGCTGTGCTGCAAAAATTAAAATTAATAAGTTTAGATTATAAACATGTATAAAAGGGTATTTTGGAAATTTTTTATGCGTTCGTGGAAAAATATAGAATGTAAACACATGCATAAAGTGTCTACAGTTTTCAAGTTATTTGCGACTGAAAGTAACAATTTTTCGACGAAAAAATGGACGCTTTAATGGGTTTTCCCGAATAACTCGAAAAGTATGCATTTATTCAAAAAACCTCTAAAGAGCAAAATTGTGGGTTTTAAAAAGACAAACAATTATTTTGATAAAATTTTTCTACGACCCAATACAAACTGAGATACGGAGTGTTGATTGTTAGCTTCTTTCGTCAAATGCAAAATTTAATAGATTCAAAGTTAAATAACGGGAAAATGCTGCATTTTTCAAGCAAAATTTATTTAATCTTTTCTTTTAAAAGAAAGAAGAAGACTTTAGCGTAAAAATTGAGTGAGTTATGATAAAAATAAGGTCAATAACTAACTTTTTCTACGAAAAAATTAATAAAACAACCCCTTAACTACACCCCTAATTAAAGCTGACCTTTAATCTTTTACAATTACTTACTTACACTTAATACATGTATAAGTTATACGTCCAAAAAGTTTTACCCATTTAAAATGCCTAATTTCAAAAATATTATATAGATTTTTATTCTCCGAAGTGACCTATTCGAATTTTTCGAAGAAAAATTTATTGTTTTTTTTAAGGTATCTCATTTATTATTAATGATAGAAAGTTTTTTAAAAAGTTTTTGTAGGGTTTTTTGGGAGCTACGTTTAGGTAAAATTTCTTAAGATCCCCTGGTTGGGTGAGTTTAAAGGTCTCGAAAAGGGTGGTGCTCGTTCGTAATAGGATGGTTTTAAAGGACTACATCTTGCCATATATTCACTGTACAGAAAAACCTACGCACAGAAAAATTTTAGTCATTAAAAAACCCGAAATTTAAAACTAAAATATGCAGCAGTTTCCCGTGTATATTGCTTTAAATCTATCAAATTTTATATTTAACGAAAAAGCTAACCATTAAAAACGTCGTTTTTTGTCAAAAAATTAATACTTTCAATCGCGAATAACTTGAAAAGTATTAGTTTTACGAAAAAAACACAAGGAACATTTTTGCTTAGAATCACTTTTTCAATTGATGTTAAGTTAAATGTAATAAAAATTTCCCCAGGATTTTGGTGCCCTTCGGTTCGATATAGGTTTTGTACCTTGGGCTATTTCTTATCTTCTGTTAAAATTTCCAGTCGATCCATGCAGGACCAAAAATTGCCAGGTGAAATGCTCCATTTCCTGTACTAGAATTAATATTAAGTGCTCTTACTTTCACAATATTTTTTCTATCATCATAAATGATATTTCCACAATAGCGTCTGAAAAGAAAATTTTGGCACAGTCTAATACACATACATGTAGGTACATTTCATGAAAAACTTAAATTACTGTACCTAGTACTGTTAGTCTAGAGTCTAGAGGTCTGCGCTGTAGAGTGTAAACTGATTGTTAAAGTCTAAAAGATACCAATTTGAGGAATGATAAAATAGGTTAATTTAAAACAGGAATATTGCAAACTTGCTGTAAAAACATTGCAAAATTACGGGTTTTATTCGACTTTTCACTTATAATTCTGCTTCCTTTCAAAACCAAACAGCTTTATTGTAGCTCAAATCAAAGTAAAAATTGCAATATTTGTGTATTTAATTAAATTACTATTTGTGAAAAAATATGCTTGTACAATTTGTTTATAACTTCTTCAATATACTTAATTCGATAAGTATTTTCACGTATATCATGTTCTTTTGGATGGATTTGTGCGTGAGACTCACTAAATGTCGTATGCACAATAATTCTAATCTACAAATAAAAAAAAATACTTTTAATAAACAAAATTTTATTACCTATACATATAAAACAAGTATAAACACTCTAATAGTCAGTTTCTAAGAAAAATTAAAAAAACCTTGGATGGATGGAAATCTCCGTATTTTTCATAAATTACAAATAAAGGTTTTAATCAGTTTTTTTTTGTTAAATATATCATTTTCATCAGTCTGTTCTAAATAATTTTATATGTATAAACCCTGCAGTCAATATTTATAGATTAGTACCACCTTTTTAATATTTATACCATTTTTCTCCTTGGTCCACTTAGTGCGCACTCAATAAGCTCTAGAGCTACCAATGAAAAACGGTTTTTAAATTAGTTTAAATTTACTCTTAAAAATCATTTTTTACCCATTTAAGCTCTTCCTCATGGAGAATAAATGGAACAATTTTTTATTATCAAGATATTAAGTAGTAAATGCCTTGTACTAAATCTATAAATATTGAAGTACAGTGGCTCACCAGAAGTCTTTAAAAGTTATTATCTATATGTTTTGCATTTTTGCATCATGATCTATGGTTGATACTGTCCATTGAAGTCTCGGTCAATTTGGTTTTGACTTTTTTGCTGACCCGGATGTTCTCTGGCTTCTCTTTCATCGGCTTCCTGTAAACAAGATAATATACTTTTAAAAAAAAATATTATAGGGTAATTGTCTAGAAAGTTTCAGCAACTCCGATTTTGACGAAGTTTGGTATACCGGGTTTTAGGGCGCTGATCACGAATCTGAAGGATTTTTTCAAAACGTTTCGTTTTAAGATAAGTTGAAATTCACGCTAACCCTATTTTCACTATATTCCCCCTTTTTGCATACGATTCTTGATTTTAAGCTAAAGTGTCCCACAATATTTCTTTTTTCCGTTTAAAACCTCGTTTTTCTATTTATTTTACACCTTTCATCAAATAAATTGCAAAAGAAGCGTAGCAAGCCATGCATACACTGCTCCGGCGCATCCACCATAATCTGCTGCGTTTGAAAGTAAAGCTATGCAATTTAATGCCAAAAAAAGTGTAAAATACGTAGAAAAATGGTGTTTTAAAAGGTAAAAGTGAAATATTGTGTTCCACTTTAGATTAGAATCAAGAATTGTGTGCAAAAAGGGAAAATAATGCAAGAATTAGGTTAGTTTGATTTTTAACTTTGATGATGGTTATCCTGGGAGCAAAATGTTAAAACAAAAAAAACTATTAGATTCGTGATTAGCGTCCTAAAAAACCCTGTATACCAAATTTCGTCAAAATCGGAGTTGCCGCAACTTTCTAGACAATCACCTATTAAGTAAGTTTTTAATAATAAATATTATTTTTTTGTCGGCGCATATCACAATCCTTTATTTGACCGTTTAGATGATGATTAGTAGATGACGCAAGTGTCAGATTAATGACGATAGTCATTAGTGCCGTTTTACATGAGACGTCGAATCCGCTCTACGCTATATGCCTAACAATAATTTTGCATTTAAAGAAATGTAAGCTTTTAGATGCAGGCGCTTTGCAACCTGTTATCAGCTGGTGCGAAATTTATATCGCGGGCTTTCGCCTGACCTGTACGCCCAGCGTAGAAACGCTTGGCTTAATGGCATATCTACTGAATCAGGCGCCGCCAAGTTTTTAATTTTTATATTCGTGCGATAGAGTAAAAAATAAGGAGCAAAAAAAAGTCCCCACCTTAAACACACCTACTTACCCACTTTGTTGTTACCTAAAATTTTTGAAACAAAAGAATAACTTACCACTGTCCACACCAAAACATATTGTACTGCGCAAAAAACAAGAAAAAAGGTCTTCAGCTTACTAACGCTACTTCACAACATTCGCCTTTAACAACCCTTACTAAATCGTTTAGTGTGAGAGCAATGGCTGCCCAAGTTTCGAGACCACTGTTCAGTGGCTTCTCTGTGGGACGATCATGGGAAGCAAAACAACCACTCTCCCGGCTATAAGCCAGGATGGGTATTGAATTTCATGGTTCACACAAGATCTTCTTCCACGGCAGACAAGGGAAACTTGGTTGATCAATAGTGAGATGCTTGATACATGTTTCTCCGAGCAGAGTGAACTCACGCGGAGTTGGCATTGTGTCGCGGCTTAGATCTGCTCCACCACTTCCTGATGAGTACAAGCGAGGACGAAACACGAGGACAACGCGATGAGAACTCCGATTTTGACGAAATTTGGTATACGGGGGTTTTTTGGGGCGCTGATCACGAATCTGAAAGAATTATTTGGCGGAAACGTTTCGTTCTCGAGATATCCATCATCAAAGTTCAAATTTGAACTAAGCTTATTTTCACTATATTCCCCCTTCTTTTGCACACAATTCTTGATTTAAAGCTAAAGTGTCACACAATATTTGATTTTCACCTTTTAAAACCCTGTTTTTCTACGTTTTTTACATTATTTTTGCATTAAACTGCATAGCTATACTTTGAATCATTTTAATCCCAGTTTGCCATGAAGCCCTATGTGTATGTATGGTTGCCGGATTATCAAAGAAAAGCCACGCAATTTAATTCAAAAATAATGTAAAAACGTAGAAAACGGGGTTTTAAAAGGTGAAAATCAAATATTGTGTGACACTTTAGCTTTAAATCAAGAATTGTGTGCAAAAAGAAGGGGGAATATAGTGAAAATAAGGTTAGTTCAAATATCAACTTTGATGATGGATATCTCGAGAACGAAACGTTTCCGCCAAATAATTCTTTTCAGATTCGTGATCAGCGCCCCAAAAACCCCCGTATACCAAATTTCGTCAAAATCGGAGTTGCTCCCATTTTCTAGTTGACAGTAGACTGCTCAGTAGGAACCAGCTCTTGTAACCGTAACCAACCATTCCCTACGTGGAAGGTGAGGTGTGCTGAGTGAATAGACGATTGGGTGCACAGCGTGCAAATCGAGTGCAGGAGCCAGAAGTCTTGTGTCCCACCCCTGACGGTGGGGACTGGAGGAATGGGCCATATGAACAAAAGGAAGCAAATGCTTTTGGTTATAAGTAAAAGGTATTGATCCTATTATAGAAATAAAGAAGGAGTTACTTACTAAACGTATGAGCATTTGCTTACAAGTACAAGTATTTACTTACAGATAATTGAAGCTACTGAATAGCAGCAGCCCTTTTCTATAAGTAAATACTCGCATTTGTAAGCAAATGCTCATACGTTTGAAGTAAATCCTTCTTTATTTCTTTATTATAATCAATACCTTTTATTTATAAGCAAAAGCATTTGCTTTTTAATTCATATGGTCCATGGTCTCACGTCGTTCATATTCGTTTCCATCTTGTCCTCGGTTTTGTCGTCATTCGCAGCGAATTATCAGACCGACTTTCGTGTGAGTTCACTCTGCTCCGGAGGAACATGTATCAAATAACAACATTAAAATTTTATAAGGGTGCATTGCGGCCATTTACTTCACTTCTTTAGGTGCCCCTATATTGAATGAACTCTCCACATGCAGAGTTTTTTTTGGTTTATGGCAAGCACGTGGTATATAGTCAATAGTCAATAAGTAATTAGTTCAGCTGAAGAAAACCGAAATATTTTGAACATTTCGGATAAAAATACAACAATTAAAACGCCGGAGCAAAACTCTTGGGAAATACTGACTTTTTAATAAAGTTCTTTGTAAAAACAAAATTTGGTGTTATTGGTTCTACGCGCGGAGTAGCTTATTGACTGATGATGCACATCTCATGTATAACGGGACCAATCGAAAAGATTTTTTTTAGTTTATGTTATGTTACCTGTTGAGCTTTAATGCCAGCATAAATCAGGTCCAATCCCTTTTGTACTTCAGGACTTACTGGTGGTGGGGTAGGTAAATGGTCACCAGTTACGTGGAATCCCGTTTCGTCAGCAACGTAGCTAACTGAGATTTCTTGACCATCTGGAGCGGTGTAAGAATATGACCCTAAAAATGTAAAAAATATGGCATGGGCACGTCAACGGTATTGAACTAACCCATCATTTGAGTTTAATAAAAAGCACTACCTACCAAAATGATCTGGCCTATGTCTATTTTAAAAAGGGAGGGTTTTTCAGCTTATTCAGTAATAAAAGTAAGTAGTTGGTAAAGAGATAAGAGTTATTTAAAAACTGAGATTTTAAAACTTACCTTGTTGGACTTGAGCTGCAAGATTTTCACCTTTGTTGTCTGGATCGGGTCCCAGATCTTTTAAGTAACCTTCCTCTTGTGAGATAATGTTGTTTCCAGTTTCATATCTATATAAAAAATATAATCAGTGTGTGTGAATCGGAATCGGTATCAGTGTGGATTAAATACTCAAAGCCGCCGAGAGCCGCGCCGAGCCTCGGTACAAGTAAAGGTACGGGCCCCCTTGATTTACGAAAAATAAAGAATGTCACAAAAAAAAAATTAGACAAAAAGAAGTATCCGTATTTCCTCCAAACTATTTTATTTTTCAAAATTACCTTTAGAAATATCGAGGAGCAAAAAAAAGGTCCTCCCGTTCTCTAATAACTCTTATTATTTACTATTATTAGAAAACCACATAATTCTTCTAAATTACCCTTAACTCCTCACTCCAATACTCCATATACGTTTTGTAATTTATACCGCTATCAACGCCCTCTCGTCGGGCCTGTAAATACTAAACCACGTAAATTATTGTAATTTTACTACAAATGAATTTTATCTTAAAGGACATCCTAAAATGCATAGGAAAACAACATCAGAAATGATTGTTCTAGAAAGTGGCCAATTAATAAGATACAGCCCTAGAGATTTTATTCGGCAGTGTTAGCATTATTTGGGATAAAATTTTGAATGTTATAAAGCTTCGTACATAATTTTTTGGCCATTTGTTAGTAATCGAAAAACACATTCAATTTCTTTATAACATGAAAGGATAAGAATAATTTTGTGAGTCGTTTTATTCGTATGAACGATTCTGACTGAATAAAAACAAAAGGCTAAGTACTACTTTGGCTTCGAAGCAATAAGTAATACAAGTAGCAAGTAGTTTTTTTTGGGGTTTGAAAACCTTTTGGACCAGTTAGATGTAAAAATACGGAAGAAATGCAATTGAGTTTACGGAAGAAAATATATTTTTATCAAGACAAGGCACCCTTCCACTCAGTTTAAACAACCATCACGAACATCGGTGTGTTAAGGTATGATATTGACTGTTCTTCTAATGGTGCGTCCAGACTTGCAATAATTCGGCGCGCCGAATAGCGCGCCACGTACATTGATCCACATAGCGTGGACGTGGACAAAATTCACGTCGTTTCAAGGGCTTGGAGATTCCGCGGTGATTTAGAGCTTGTCGGTTTTTTGCATAAAAGGAGCGCGCAAATAGGTTGGTTTGTTTGGACGGATGTTTGGCAAATTGTTGCAAGTCTGGACGCAGCTTAAGGCTCTCCGCACATGGGTCGGTGAAACAGCGACGGAGACGTGATTTTTCAATGCTTTGACAGCACTCATATTAGCGTGTCCGATCTAAGCAATCCGCTTCCTTTAATAAACAAATGCAATACAGAACCGTTTTGTATTGTGTTTACAGTGTGTGATTAATATGATTGTTGTCTTGTTTTACACGGGAAAATTAGTGTTATGTCACGAACTTTTGGACCAAAGATGGTTTTGTTTAATATTAGATCTGTGGAGGAGGTTGATAAACGTCCTGTTCTTTAAAATTACACTTTAAAAGAATATTTGCGAAAATATTACACAAAAAGAGCTTGGAATGAAATGACAAAAGAACTCAATCTGTCAGGTAAGAAAATATTTAATTTTTTGTCTGTAAAATCATGTTCGGTAGGATTCAGGGTTTTGCGTACTTGTCTGAGTTGATTTTATTATGGCACTCTTTGACCCAGTGGGATATTTCAATAGTTTTTGCCCGCGATCGGGTTCGGAGAACATCGGCGCTCTCGGATCGACATATGATTTCATTGACTGAGAAATTAGTAAAAATTAACCATTCAATGTATGCTCGTTTCTGTACGGTTGTCGGTTGTCGCCTCTTCAAACACGAATATATGCGTACATACTGTCGAAAGCTCGTCAAATTTCGGTCTCGTCGTTGTTTCACCGACCCATGGGCGGACTACCTAGTTCTGACTTCAGAGTTGGAATGGAAGTATATATTAGTGTGTTTTCAATTATACAATTGGGTTTTTCCTATCGAAATACTTACGAAGCTTTGTAGGAACCATCGTTTCCTTGTTCCTTGTCGAACCTAATGATGGGAATGGGTGTCGTTAATTCTCTGCGTCTGGCATCAAGGTCCTGTGCTTGGGACTGATGGGGTGCCGACCGTAAAGGCCCTGCATCTTCGTACTCATCACGTCTTTGTGCAAGGCACAGGCTTAATGAAATAGTTAGGACAACCTATAACAAAAACTTAGTCATAATGGGTATAATTATTGTTCCTAAATTTACTGGTAAAATAAATTCTGTAGAGAGATATTTTAGGGTATATTACACTTCTCTAAAATAACTTTATTAGTGAAGATGCGACGTTTTGTCTTCGAGCCGCCATCATCAATTTCTTTTTTTTAAGTCTTTTAAAGTTCTTTTAAGATCCTAAAAGGTTTTTACTGTTTTCATTGACTTGGGGTAATTGCACATACGACGTCGGCCTCGAACGGACTATACGAATAGCAAAAAACATGCCCCAGTGAAATTAAATAAAGCCGCGCACGAGTGTGCGGACGGTAGGCACTGGGTGCACCGGATTTAAAAATCCTGGGGAATAGAGCAACTTGAATTGAAATCGAGCGTAAGAGAATAAAAAGTTCATAAAAAAATCCTTATCTCTAGTTTATTATTGTCTTTTTGTAAACGTAATAAACTAAGACAAAGAGAAAGATAAATTTTACACTCCTTCTATCAGAAATTTCCACTCCCTAATTTTAAAATTGGGACCCATATCAGAAATCTGTAAGCCGATTCCTACCTGGGGGTTTTAACGCAGGAGTTTTCAACCTGAATAAAAAGGCGCTGGTAGGGGAGCCCACGATGTTAAATGGCGATTTACTCGAGCGTCATAGAAACCTATTAGATAATAAGAAGAAAAAATGTATACCTTTTCATCGGTGGGGGAAATGGCTACAGACTATAAGAAATACTATTATTATTTCGTCTTGTAGAAATCGTTAGGGTCGTATCGGATTATATATTGTTCGTTATTCTTGAATTATTTTCGTCAAAATAAAAAAATAGCCACGCTCGAAAATTTTAAACTGACGTTTTTCTTTGTAGCTCTACTGTTTCGTTTACGTCACTCTCAAATTGTCAGATTAGTGGAATATACACTGTTTAGCATGTACCTAATTAACGTACACTATCTTAATCTGATGCGCGCGACAATTTCTAACCCATATAACATTTTTTGCCGGCGTTGTACATTTAATTTACTGGCATTGCCAACACTCTTTAATGGCAAGGCATTGGCAAAAAGGTATCAAAAAGACGCGAAAGTGGGCAATTGGCCGTTATTAGGCCACGTGTTGCAGATAAAGTGATGGCATCCGTCATTAATAAGTTATTGGCAAAAAATGCGTTTAAGATGATGGCATCCATCATTAATAAGTTATTGGCAAAAAGATAACAAAAAGACACGAAAGTGGGCAAATGCAGATACTCCCAAGCAGCAAGCTGACGTCTTATTGACGAAAATTGTCGCATATATTTTTTTTAAAAGCTAAAATGATGCGATATTTTATTTGAAAATTAAAATAGGAAAAAACTCCTTACTGCATGCAATTTCCTTGCAATGCAAAGTACCATCTCTCGGAACACTGTCCATCTTGGAGATGCAGATTTTTACACTAGCCGAAGATATTCCTTTCAAAGCTAAGTGAGATCACCTACCGCAGACCGCTCTCGAATAATTTTTGTCTAATGGGTACGGTATACGGTTTAGACGATAAAAAGCGAAGATATTGCAGAAACGTAGTAGTTCATTGTCCATTACGCCATCTATCGGTATGTCAAAAAACTATTAAATATTCATAATATTTTTTATTAACACGTGTTTAAAACTTTATTAAAAGTCTTTTCTTTAAAAAGAAACTAAAAAGCTAGAAAACCACGTAGAAAACAAATGCACAAAGCGATCACTTTCGGTCGAAATTAACGTAGCTAATTTTACCATCATTTTATTTTTATTCGCTCCAAAATACATAATAAACATTTTGTTTGACCTAATTTTTATTTGCATGATTTTTAACAATAAAATGTTATGAAAAGGCCATTTCCTTTAAATTATGTAAAAAAACATAAAATAATGTTGTTTAGCTGCCATTATAAATAAAACAGATCAAAAAAATTGCTTTAATGTTAGTTAAATATCAATGTTAATAATATGGTTTAAAAAGTATGAATATGCGTTGAAGGTTTGCCTTCAAAAATCCAATATTTATTTGCCTGCATCAAAAACGCGTGCTTTATTTAATCAGGATTGGAATGCCGCCATTTTTGTATGCTTGCCGGCAATTCACCTGCATGTAAAATTTATTGGCAATTAAGTGTTTATTTGGGTTGACTTTTTAATGCGTATAAGATGTTGGCATAATATTTCCACCAATTGCCAATGCTTTACCATCAATGCCAATATGAAAAATGTACATTGCCGGCAAATAGTGTTTGCTGGGAATTGATATATTTTTGTTTTTATGATCGCCCCTGTATACGGGGCTTATAATTGATGGAGGTACTTAACCGGGTACAAGGTATCCTCCGGTATATTAATCTACCGCGCTGTAGTAAATCTCAAAATCCCCTTTTGGGTTCCTCTATCATAAGGTTCATACATGATTCGCAAGTGTGTGTCATTTAATTTCACTGGGACTATTTTTCTCCGATCCGTACCGTCCGCCCGGATGCAGTCCTAGGTGCGAGTACCTTTATCGTCGGTTTGTTTTTTGTTTTAAACAATTTTTTTATTTTCTTGTAAGTTTTCTTTAATTCTTTTCGGAGTATTTACAGTCATGAATTACCAAGCCCGTACCCAGGATTTTCATTTTTTTTTAAATCTTAAAAATAGAAAATGTGACCCACACCAAATATACCGGGTAGTGCGTCGCCGAGCGGAATATAGGAAATCCCATGTAAATTTTAAGGAAGTTAAATATTGGCTTCCCTGTACATGTTATAGAAAAAAATGTAAGATAATTTTTAAAGAGACCAATCTGACCAACCCTTATGCCAAGTTTCAAAGAATTTTAATTAAGGAATCTTTAATTATTCAATTAAATGTAATTGCAAAATTACCAAAATTTCGGTTTACTTAAAACCAAACAGATAGCAGCCACCAGCAAACAAACAATTTTTTTTTAAAGAGCGACTGTCACTGATTTATTGACACTTTTTCCCATGTCAGTGACAACATTCATTTTACAGGTGCCTGGACGGTTTTGCCTGAACCGAAAATTTGGTAACTTTAAAATTACATTAAATAAAATAATTCAAGATTCGCTAATTCATTTTTTAAATCTTGGCACGAAAGTTTGTCATATTGGTCTCTTCGAAAAGTTATCTTACATGTTTTCTGTAAAATGTACACGGGAGCCAATAATCATTCTTCTTAAAATTTACATGAGATTTCCTATGTTCGGCTTGGCGACGCACCACCCGGTATACCAGAAACTACTGGCCTAAAGATGGACAATTTTTATTTTGGAATTTTCGAAAAAAAAGAGTTTTTTTTTAATTTAATCTTTCTCTGTATGAATGTTTATTATTGTATATAAAAGCTTTTATTAATGTTAAATTCCCAAATACCATGACCACCCACTTATTGGGTCATGACTCGATGATGCTGTAGCAATAATTTGTTAGTAAATTATTTAACAATTATTACAAAATATGGCTGTAAAAGAAGAATATATTACATAACTGCTGCAATCTGCAAGTATAAGAAGAAAACAACAAATAATCCTACTTTCTTTCGTAAATTCATTTTTGTATTAACTCATAACGAAATTACAAGAGAATTGCATGTAGCTTTGTTTCGCGCAAATGAAGCAGAAAATACCACAAAAAATACAAAAGTTATATTGACCAATTTAATAGTTTTAAGTGAATCGTCAAAAACAATTTTTTTTCAAAAATTATTTACCATATTTAGTTAAGTAATCTAACTTTACGGGCATACAAAGGGTCCAATAAAAGCAATTTTTCAAGATTTTTTTGGAAAGACCTTTTAATTTATAAAGCAAAAATTAGTACACATACAGCGTGTCTTCGGAAGTTCTTTCCAAATCGAAAACTTCGTAATAATTAACTTTTCGAAAAAAAGTACCTCTTCATAAAAAGTCCTGCTTAATGAGAAAATACATTTACACAAAAATATTTTTATGACGGATGTACAGGGTGGCTTTAAAAAGACTTGTTTCCAGATTTATATACAGGGTATTTCCTAATTACGGTACGAAACTTAAAAAGAGTTGTTTAACTAGTCGATATTTTATAAATATCTTAAATACCTTTAAACCGGTGTGATTGAAATTTGATACGTTTGTTTGATGTAATAAAGTGCTTAGGGCTCTAATGAGATGGACTTTGTTGGGTCAAGTGGTGTCTCAGTGGGTAACACAGCCAATATTATTAAGAAAAAATGTACGCCACTGAATTTTTATGTAGTTTTTATATTTTTTTATAAAGCAACTGAAAATACAACTTCTTAGTGTCATACATTTTTTTAGTATCTGGCTTCGTATTTAAGATAGTAGTTTAATTTCGACTTTAAAAAAGTTAACTTCCTGTATCTCAAAAACGAAGCAACTTTGGACATGTGACATATATTTCTATAAAAGCTTTTCTTCATAAAATGACATAAGAAATCACCCTTTTAAGTTTCGAACCGTAGTTAGGAAATATCCTGTATTTTAATTTGGACACAAGTTTTTTGAGGCCACCCTGTACATCCAACATACAAACATTTGTGTGTAATTGTATTTTCTTATCCAGCAGGACATTTTATGAGGAGGCGCTTTTTTTCGTAAAGGTAATAGGAATAGGTAGTAAATAAAAATTTCCCATTTGATAAGAACTTTCGAAGTTGAATTCGAAAAAGAATGATAAGTTTTAACTGTATTTTAATATTTTTAATTTGTAAAAACAATTATTTTAGATGCTGCTATCGCTGATTACAGGAGAATCTCTAAAGAGGAGTCCTACGGTGAGATTTTTGGGCTGGATCATGTAAAATTAAAAAAACTTTTAATAACAAAAATATTTTATAAACTTTTTTATTTTATTCCGGAGAAAAGCCAAATAATATTTTGTTTGTCAATTATTTTGTTATTGATCGAAAAAATGGGTAAAGAAATACAGAAGTTTTAAAAGTACGTTAAGCTTTAAATTACAATTACAAACAAGGTCTGCTTTGAAAGCATCCTAATACGATGACGCATCAGACTCGCTTTCCCGTTGATTGCTGCTTCTTTTCAAGCATTGAAAAAAACTTATGGTAATTTTTAAGTGGCACGACGGGTATAATAAAAACGTTATTATAAACCTACAACTTTGAAAAAAATAATTAAAGTTTTTTTTTATGTTGTAAGGTTTAAAAATTTATTGGGAACACAGCTTTTTACGATCTTCTTGATTTTATGCCGTAGTAACCTCTGACATTACTAGTGAATTGCTAATTCAGGCGTGTTATGTAAGTTTAAGCACTTTCCATCTTCAATCGCGTGGGCGTAGATCAGGCCATCCTACAGGCCACTGGGTCGAATAACTTAAGATGTATTATAATGTTGTATTAGAATGTCTAGTTATTTTTAAAAACATTTTTACTATTTTTAGAAATACATAAAAAAAGATATACCCACTAAAATAGAAACAAAAATGTTTAAATCCTCTTATACTAATTAAAAAAATACAACAAAATATTAAACTTACACATCCTTATGCAAATGATGTTCAAATTTTTACATTATTCATACATTTATTGACAAATTAAGTAGGTAATTTCTATTTATTTTCTGATTTAAATTTCAATTGCCAAGGCCAGGGAGTAACATTTCTTCATGTTCTAAAGGTTAGGCTAGTTTACATAAGTCATGAAACTGCACATTTTTTTTATGTTCGCATCCAAAGCTTTTTAAATGTCATATAACTGCAAAAACTGCATAAATTTAAAAAGGTTGTTTTAAGAATTTTTAATAATTAATAAATTCATCCAAAATTACACTTTTTCTTTATTATGCTGCTATTTATACATTTTCGTTTTTTCCAAACCATTATTTTTTAATTAGAAATTAAATATTATTGATAAACAATATTATTTCAATCATATATCTAGGTTTTCAACGAATGCAGGTAAAATTTAAGCAACAGAATAAAGAACAAATTCAAACTCATAATGTTGTTAAAGTACCGCAATTTTGTAGTTGGTAAAGGTATCGACTTGATTTTCTAGGGTTATAAAGTACTCGTCAGGAGCTTTTAAATGATGTGCAACAAGATCGCCCTTTCCATTTAATTTTGTTTTTGAAAATGGGGCCTAACTCTTAGTTTCATAAATGTATATCTGTTATTTCTTGCCTACAAATTGGTTTATGGTGTCTTTTCATAAAAAAATACCAAACCCTATCAAAAATTAAGAGTAGCGGTCCTGACTTTATAGATTATATTCGGAACAAAAGAGATACGACATCTTCTCAAGCTTCTCATTCTTTTCTACACCTATAATAAAATGGCTGTTTACTTATTTTTGGTTATAACAACAATAATTTATTTCATTTAGGACAGTTGCAATGTAAATTTAAGTATAAAAAAAGCTAACAATAAAACCTGAAATGGCATCAAGCAAAAGTTCCAATATTTTGTGCAAGCAAGGTAAAACCAAAACTTTAACATGTTCGTCAGCTGAGAGATTTGTTTTTTTATTGTTATGTTTCTCGCCAGGAATATATTGCCAACGTGTAATAAAATTCAACAATGGGAATTCTCTAGAAATCTCCAGTTAGCAAAGCAAAGGCAGAGAAACAAAGATTTTTTATGAAGAATATTTTATAAGAAATATCAAAAATAAAAAACTCACAGGTATAAATCCATTCAAGGATTTCCTGAAGATATAAAAAAACCTTTTTGTTTAATGCTGATCTGTGATTAATGAAATGACTATTTAGTGCTGCAAAAATAAAATCAAAATCTAAAAATATAGTTTTTTTGGGTGTGACAACCAAAAATCTGATAAAAGTTGACGGTTGTGACAAATTTCAAGTGCCAATATCTCGAAAACCAACGAGATTTTACCTAGGTCATTTTATGTTTTTAGGGATGCAGGACACCCTGTATATGCTTTTTAATTTTTGCGTTTAAAAGATATAAAAAATATTTTTATCTGAGTTATTTCCAATTTTTACAAATGTTGGGAAATTAAAGGGATGGAATAATGTGGGGTATCGACAAAAGATTTCTTGGTCAAAATGAGAGAGCGGCTAGTTGGAGTTGAGCCAGCCTATTTATTATAATTTTTTACAATACAATATTTTAGCTTATAAAAGTTTTGTGTTTAAAAATAAAAATATTTAGGGCAAATTTTGGTTCCTAATATTGCGGGTGTAATGAAAAAATAAATAAATAAAAATATAAATAAATAAATATTTTTTTAATAAATGTCCTTTCTGTTTTGGTTGTACAGTCTTTTATCCTAGTTCTGTAAAGCCATTATTATCAAAAACTTTTATGACAATTAAAATTGTCTGACAAATTATAAGTTTACAAAAGTTTTCCATTTGTTGCACACTTAATGAGACTAGACTATAAACATGGTTTTCCATTTAAATTAAAAATGTGGTGAAAATATTTATAGAAATGTTTAAAAATTGTTTGGCTTGTGTGAGAAAAGTAGTTCTGATTAGTTCACGCACCCGTTTCACGTTTGACGTGCAATTGGACGTTAAAGCAACAACAAATAAATGTCAACTTCGCTTCGCGTCGTTCATCTAACCGCTTTTACGTGCAGAAAAGTATTACTTTGCGCACTTTTTAGAAAAATAATTATTGCCCATAACCATATGAGATCTTGAAATTTAAATAAATGCATTAAAGGTATTTATTTTATTTAATAATTGTTCTTTCTTGGACTTCCATTGTCTTTTATTTTACTGATACACGACGTTTCTAATGGTGTCTATCTCCACCCGTTTTCAAGTGATAACAACAGTTATTAGTTGTGTGTGTGTGATAAATTTTACAAAGGTGAAACTTGTAGACCATTAGCTAAACGCATAAATGAACACAGAATAAACGTTAAAAACACAAAATTTTACAAATCTTAAATTTGTCACCACGCATTTGAAAACAATCACTGGATAAACTGGAATGCTTTAAGTATTTTAGGAAAGAAAATTTGTTTGAAAAAACGCAAAATTAAAGAAAGTGCGTACATAATTAATAAATGTGTAGCATCAATATCTGTTAATTTAAATAACACATGGTTGCCTTTGCTTAATGCTTGAGGTGTCTTCAGGTAAACTCATCACCCTTTTTGTATGATAAATAATAAATACACAAGCAACTAGTTATATATGTCTATGTCACTTATGACATGGCATGAAAATTGGACATGTCAAACGTTTTTCATTTCCTAAAAATTTAGGCTTAAATTTCAAAATTTTAGATCTAAATAAAAGTTAACTTTTAATTTTTTATTTTTATTCAATTTTATCTTGACAGCGGTGGCAGACTTGCCACCGAAAAGTCGATTTTTAGTTTTCTAGTTACTTACTTTAAATTTTTTTCTGTTTTTTTTTAGAAAAAACGATCCGATTTGGTGTGTACCCAAATAAATATCATCAATTAAATTTAACCGTTATCATTGTAAAACGATTGGATATAGAACATCATCCAAAACGTCGTGTAACAATAAAAGACAATGGAAGTTCAAGAAAACAGTATTATTGAAAACATAACATTGTCTACCACCTTCAAAGAAACATTTATTTTAATAATTATTAAAGAATCATACAAAAGTCATGGTTTTATAGATACCCTGTATATAAAAAATAAACTGTTTATTAAAAATGTACAACGTATTATACCACTTGAATAAGTTTTATATAATTAATTAAAATCACTTGTCATTCAACCAATACTCTAATCTTAATCCGATCAATGACCAGTGAAAGTCAAAAGGCCATCAATTGTCCGGTACTTACCAAAACTTTCATGATGAACAAGACAAAGAAGAACAGAGATCACCGCACAAGTACCGCAACCAACACTCGAAGACAGTTGGGTCATTTCTCTTATATATGCCCCCCATTTTGGGGGCGAGCCTTCATTCTCGCGAAAAATTATAACATCTTTCAAATATCAACCGATCAAAATGATGAGTTTATGTAACACAAGAGATGCTTTGCATTTTATTTATTTTTATTGAAAAAATTGGTTACGATAAACGATTTTTTAAAATTGGGGTTTGCCTAAAAGGTAATTACAAAAATATTTTTTGTTTATGATAAGAATGTATTTAAACCATTTATACGAGATCCGAATAGCACGCTACCTTCACCCATCTGTTTACTGGATAAAAACTGTTTTATATTTTATATTAAAAACTGTATTTAAACAAAGGTATCGTAGCGTCATAGGCCATGATTTTGTTTGGGGGAGGGCGGCAAAGGAAAACTAATAATTTATCGGGTGTTTCTCAAGGGTGGTACCCACCCCTCCATAATTTTTTTATCTTTAAAGATAGAAAAATAATATTTGGTATGTAATGTTTGACACAAATCGTCAAAATAGTAGTATCTTAAAAAAAATAGGAAAATTGATACAGGTCTGAAAATTTCTTGGAAACATTTCGCTCTCAAATATTCATCATCGATTGCATGTGACATTCTAAATCCAATGACATCTCACATGTCATATAATTTTATACTTCTGCTTTTATTAGTTTATTTTTTTAAATTTTAATCTAAACGGCCATTATTATTCTTTTCTTTTTTATGACCTCTCCAGGCTAATAGTACAGGAAATGAAGCTCTAAAAAAGGTAAAACCTGGCAATTCTTTGGTCCTGCATGGATTGACTTGAAATTTTAACAGAAGGTAGGGAATAGCACAAGGATCAAAACCTATATCGAACCAATGGGCGCCAAAACCCTGGGGGTGGATATGAATTTGTTTTATTACATATTAACCACAGAAATCAATCACAAAAGTGATTCTTAGCAAAAAATGTTTTATACATTGTTTTCATACCGCTAATATACTTCAAGTTATTTGCGATTGAAATTAACAATTTTTCGACGAAAAATTGACGGTTTAATGGTTTTTCGCAAATAACTTGAAAACTATACATTTAACCAAAAAACTCTACAGAGCAAAACTGAAGGTTTTAAAAAGACAAACAAAATTACTTTATTATAAATTTTCTACGACCCAGTTCAAACTGAGATACAGAGTGTTAATTGTTACCTTTTTTTCGTTTAATGCAAAATTTAACAGATTCAAACTCAAATAACAGGAAAATGCTGCATTTTTCAAGAAAAAATTTAACAACCTTTTTAAAGGTACATAATCAGACTTTTATTAAAAAAAAAAACGAAGAAGTTTTTAACGTAAAAATTGAGTGAGTTATGATGAAAATAAGTCAGTAACTTTTTTTCTTCGAAAATATCAATAATACAACATCTCAACTACCCCCTAAGTAGGGGGACCTTTATTCTTTGACAAATCTCTTAATACATGTATTAGTAATACGTCCAAGAAGATGTACCAATTAAAAATGCCTAATTTTAAAAATACGTAGATTTTTATGCTCCAAAATACCCTATTCGAATTTTTCGAAAAAAATTGATTGTTTTTTGTTAACGCATCTCCTTTATTTTTAATGACAAAAAGTTTTTAAAAAGTTTTTAAAGGGGCTTTTAAGAGCTACAAGGCTCTGTAAGTAAAATTCTTTAAGATCCCCTGATTTTTAAATGGGGTGAGTTTAAAGGGCTTGAAAAGGGTAGTGCCCATTCGTAAAAATAGGGTTTTAAGGGACTATATCTCGCCAAATATTCACTGTATAGAAATCTTACGCACAGAAATATTTTAGTCATAAAAAACCTGCAATTTAAAGCTTCATCTTTTTTCTTATCTCCAGTATTTTCGGAGTTATTTAGAAAAAAAAAGGTGAAGAATAAGAAATTTAAAACAATTATTTTTCAATTTAAGCTTTTGAGCAGTTAAAATTGATCACACTTCTTGGATGTATTATCCTTAAGTTTTTTCGCGAAAACCCCATTATAAACGTGTTTTTTGTAGAAATATTATTACTTTTAATCGGAAATAACTTGAAAAGTATTAGTAATCCTATTTAGAGTGATAGCTTTCTTTTAATTGGCACAAGGATGGCTCTTTAGCATCACCTTAGCTAATTGCTTTTCACTCTGTATAAGAAAGGAATAAATATAGTAATTTTAACTACCTCAAATCCTTAGCTAAAAGAAGGTGTCCTTCACCTTATCTAAGGGTTCAAGCTATCCAAAGATGCTACTTTTATTACTTTAATATAAAGTATATGCAAATGTTTTAAAAAGTTACCAATTTAAGGAGTCCTTTCTAATATTTATCATAATAAAAAATAATTTTATTTAACCAAACACAAAGTATTTAAGAAAAAATAGATTATTAGCGTCGTTCTTTAAGGGGCACATATCTCAGTAGAGAGAGGCTTTAAAAAAACTTTATAGGAACTTGTCACATTACTTTCATGTGTAATACATGAATACGAGATTTCCACATAGTCTTGAATACCCTGTACATATACTCTGGTTAAAATTGGATATAAGATAACAAGCTCAAAGCAAGGAGTCTTGGAAATACAAATAAAGTTATTCTAGCCTGGCTGGAATCCGTCAAGGAAAGGTAGAGGAAAGTGACCAAATATGGAATAGTATCCTTAATATGGAATACCGGCATTTCTCTTAAACGGAAACTTACATGAAGGTTTTGTCGTTTTTGATGCCCATTCGTGAGTAGAAGTGGTAACATGGCAGTATAGAGCAAGCCATCACTTTCTTATAACTTTTAAGGATTACTCTTTGTTTGACTCTCCGGGACAGTGCGGACGTGCGTAGAGGACTACAAAGTTCTTTCCGGAGTGGCGGCTAGAGGTGTCGTACGAACGTTTTTTACCTTTGGGATCAAGGAAAGATTCACGCTAAATTGACGGCATCTTTCTTCTGGATCTAAGCGCTATGAGCGAAGATTCCTCTAAGCTGATGGTATCCGGAGATGGTATCCTGTTTGGTGGTGAACACGAGGTATTTCCTCAAATGGCGGGATATAGATGGGCGTGCACATAGGGAACTGTCAGTAGTGAAAGTGAAGGTTATACGTAACACCAGTAGCAGATCTTGGTTTGACAGCCGACAATTTATGCATTGCATCGATTGTTGAATTATTTCGTTTTCTTTTTGGAATTTCTGGGAGCTACGAGCTCGATTATCCAGATTTTCCGCCGACGAAGCCCTGGTGGATTGGACCTGAAGGGACCAAAACCAAGAAAAAAAAAATAGAAATAGAAATAGAATAGAACTTTTAAGGTATTTAAAAAAAATACGTATTTTTCGTACAAAAGTGTAGGTTTTAACGGTATTTAATTGTATTACTTTCTTAAATATAAAAATATAGAAATTAGTTTAAATTCGTCCTAAAATCCAAATATGGACAGATCATAGTTTCCAATTATGGACTACTACATAATTGGGTTTCTTGATTATCTAAAAAGCTTCTTATAGAGGAGAAAAAAGAATCAGAAGAAAAAATTAGTTAAAAAGGGCTGTTCGCCTCATAAATGATCATTAGTTTACAAAGAGACTTCCTTCTCCCGCTGATCGTCGGCCTGTGGGAAATTTATCGCTTTTTTAGGTACTTCCATGGCTTCTACTGTAAAGAATTGTCTAGTATAGTTGCTCCACTCACGGTTTTCAATGGAGAAACTCGTGGTATCGCACGTATGCATCCCTATACGGTCCAACTGGACAAGCCCCAAACTTCCCACTTGTTCCTTCTTTTATCCCTAGAGTTTCTAGATTGTGGAACCCTATAGTATTCCATTTTTGGGGTACCTATTCCATATTTTGCTATTAGGTCATTTTCCTCTACATTTTAGTGGTTCTTTTTCGATTTTCTGTCTTTGTCTTGCCTTGAATTACAATTAAGAGATTTTACACCATTTCAAAAGGTAAGCAATATTTTGAAAAAGCTTTACATCTTGTACTACAATAAAAGATATTTAAATTAAAATACGGAAAATGTCATTTGACCTCCACTAAAATTATACAGTTTCACGGAAGAACTTTCTTTATTAGCATATTTTAGGCCGTCTTCCTAGATATTAACTTTTTCGTATTATCTAATATTTAAATTTTTAAACATTCTTACATTTTATCCGAATTTCCATTTAATTTAGTAGGCGTAGACAAATGTAGTATTTCACAGACTAAAATTGGTAATCAAAGATATTGATTGGATTACAAAATTCAGTCCGTTTGAATGGTCGGACATTTTTAGAAAAATTAGGATGTTTTAAGAATGTTAAAAGCTTTATTCACAATTAAAACTTAAAAATATTTAAACTCTTTTAACTTGCGACAGCTTTGTCTTTGCAATTAAAACGGGAAACCTATTGTGACATCTAAAATGTCGTTATCATTATAGAGCGAGGTTCTGAAAGTCCATCGCCCATTTTCTAACTTCTGAAACGTTCGGTATATTTTTGAAGCTTAGACGACAATTTATGACCAAGGTCTGCTTTTTGACATAATATTGACAGCTTTAAATTTTCTAAATGTCAAGGTGACAGTCTGGGCGTCATATTGTCGTGTGGCCGCCAATGTATCAAAAACTATTTTGCAGAATTATGTTCAGAATAAAATGCTGAATACGACGATCCATGATGCTAGCTTAAATTTTGGTCAAAAGTTTTAACAGTTAAGATAAGTTGTTTTGTTTGCATGAAATAAAATTATTTTTTTGAATATTTTTCAGCCAAAATTGGCTCTTTACATTTTTTTCGAAAAAATTAGTATTTATCGAGTTATAATCATTTAAATAAGTTGAAAATAAGGAGTTACGCACAACTTTAACACCTTTCGAAACAATTGGAAATTAGGCGATTTGACAATTTTTTTTCATTCATGTTTTTGAATCCCCAAAAATCTTTTGCACTTTTCCTGTATAGATATGGTCTCCATATAAACAGCATGTGTTCCAAGGTTTCCATGACAACTACCCTAAGGTATCGCGGCTAAGGTACGTAGCAGAGTTTCTTTATGAGAAGGGGTTTAGACATAAGCAAGACCGGTGATAGCTTTTGTCAGGGACGTGAGGGTGTGATAATTACGATTTCGGTTTGGCAGTTCTGTTCAAAGTTGGTAGCATTATCAGCTGATGACAGAGTCGTGCCTTGTCGAAGCATTGTTTGGTAAAAACTGTGGAAATATGCCATTTTCATTTTGGTTGTATATTTTGCAAGGATTTCTAGTTGTTAATGTTTTTGATTAGTTTAGAGACTACATATGTATTGGTTCGGACTCCTTTATTTTAGAGATTTTGATAGTGTTTAGTCGAATAGTTTTCAGTCGTGTTTTTATATACATATGATACTGATGAGTGTCCGCTAATTAATGGTACACAGAAAAACCACCGATTTCTTGTCGAAAATACCCATTTAGGATTTAAACAAACATACCTATATCCAAAAGTTAATGATAAGGAAGATACAGGGGTGTTAAAGGGATATAAATATTTTTTATTCATGCATTTCGATAATTTCTGATATGTTTTAAACATTTTAATAAAACTCGGTATCCAGGAGTTTTAGCTATCAGCTATTTATATCTGAGCGCAGTTGTAATTATAAGCTAATAATGATGTTATTGAAGATACATACTTTCGGGTGCACTGAACAACTAAAACGTGAATACCTTAAAAACGGTTGTCAAGACCGATTCTTACTAAGTATACCTTTTTTGTGCAGAAAGCATAGAGAAGCTTACTAGTTTACATACATACAGAGTAGTAACAAAAATTGGGTAGTTTTAGAGAATTTTAAATAGTGTACCCATCGCCCTCTAGTCTACACACAAAAATTAATATTCGATCTGGAAAGCTAATGTTTAAAAACCCCGAGATACCGTTTTATTAAGATATTTAAATAGGGGAGAACAATTATCGAAATAAATTTACTTTTTCTTTTACTATGACACCTCCCGTATCTTCCTTATTATAAACTTTTGGATATTAGGTATGTTTGGTTAAATCTTAATATTTTGGCATAAGGAATCTGTGGTTTTTCTGTGTACCATTCATTAGCGGACACCTTGTATACAAAGTTTTTAAAATGGTTTTTGACTTACGGAACCATGGAAAATGTTTTGCTCTGCCAGGTACCTCATCGTCCTGTCGTCGCTTTGATAATTTTTAATTTTCAATATTTAAACCACATTTATGTTTTTGTTTTAGGTTATGCCTATTAAAATAGTCCAATAAATTTTGTTTACAACATACAGTTCTTTTTTGTTTTCTCCCTTAATTCTACGCCACTGATCTGCCTAAAATCAAACATGGCCGAAAATGGCCCGACTTGACGTCACAGCCGCGCTAGCCAATATGGCGAATGTCGTGACCTTATCTCATCAATCGACTTTGTTACGTAGTTGTCGTGGTAACTTTGAAATACGGCTGACCAGTGCCGCGCTTTTATATTGCCGCCCCGTAAGCTATTAATTTTAGCTGCCCCTAATTTTTGCACATTGAAAAACAAATTTTGAAACAAAAAAAAGGGATTCACTTTTATTTCGTAAGAAAAGAAAATCGAAATGAACGAAGTAGAAAATCTGAAAATCTGCCGCCCCCAACAAAACGCCGCCCTGTGGGCTCCAGCCTACTCAGCCTTCTAGTAAATGCGGCACTGCGGCCTGACCGATCTAAAGATTTTTGGGAAGTAAAAGAAGAAAAATTACACTCTTTGTTAAGAATGTAAAAAAATATATATCGAGTGGTAAATTATAGTTGTCTAAATCGCTTGCTCTATAATTATCACAAAAGTTTTAAGAATCTCCCATAAGAAAAATTACATCATGTGAAATTCTTTCATATTGTCGTACATTATTTAAAATGTTAAAGCATGGGCCTTATTGCCCACTTTTTAATTGATTAAATAATTATAACTTGATAAATATTAAAACTCGTTTTCGGTTAAAAATTGTAAAATAAATAGGTCAAGCTAAGTAAAACCGTTTAATTAAATAAAAAAATTTGAACAAAAAAATAGCTATATTTTCCACGACCGTATAAACATTTCCCAAGAGTACTATTTTATACATGTTTTTATTTATCTAAACTTATTAAATTTAATTTTGCAGCACAGTCATTATATTACAACAAAATTCACCTTCCTTTTTTTCAAAGACAATTATCCTCTCTACTAAATATGCATTTATTATTTAATTTTAGAAAATTGTTTGTACTTACTTTTTGGTAGAAATAATACTAAAACAATATACTTAAATTCCTTTTTTAATTTTGTGATCATTTAAATTCATTATTACTTTTAATTGTCAATAATTTCTATTAAGTTGTTGCAAACTGTCAAATTTTAGAAACTAGTGACACATGAACTAAAACAAATAATGACGAAATCAAAGATAACTTGACCGTTTGCGTTTACCGTTACATTGCACAAGTGTGGAAAATGACTAATTTCACACGAGTGGGAATATTGTAGCACGAGGCGTTAGCCGAGTGCAGACAAACCCACGAGTGTAAGAAAGTCATTTTCACACGAGTACTGTACACTATTTTTCCTACGACCACAAAATTATTCACCAAAAAATAAATAAATTAAAGTTTGTCTGTTCAGAAAAAATAAAAACAATTGAGAACTTTTTGCAACACTAGGGTGATATTTACTTTGCAACACTAGTGTGATATATACTTTTCCTCACTGCTATATTATACTGTTTTGACAATATTTTTACATCGAAAATCACCTACCTAGAAGCATTATATAACTTTTATCATTTTGGAATTTAAAAGGCCCTCACTTAATAAAAATTGTATGGTTTTGTTAGGTAATAACGCTAATAGTTTAATACGGTTTTCTGCTATTATAAAGGTTTTTTAAAAATTATCGATTCTTACATATTTTAGACACTCTTCTAAATAAAACGTAAGTGGTGCATATCCAAAATATTCCGTTTTTAAAAAATATCAGTAAATAAACTTACGGGACCGGGGAGTGAAAAGGGGTGCTGGGTGGGGTAAAATTGGTAAAACAGAGTTAATGAAACTGAACATCACATGTAAAATTAAGTAAAAATAACAGTTTTTCCTCATATTTTTAAGAAAAAATATAAAAAATATGAAAATTGTAAATGCATAACCTAAAGTCCTTAAAGTAAGGAAAAAACGACTACCAAACGTCAGTTACCATGCAAAATATGGAAAGCATTTGGCAACGTCGGAAGGGTCTGATTCTATTTATGAATGGATAAAGAAAGTGGATTCATAAAGTGTGTATTAGCCTTAGGTTTAATTAGGGATTAAAAAAAAGATTTAACTAGTTGTTTGAGTACACGAAGAAAGAGAGGAAGGAATTTGATCTATAGGCTTTTTTCTCTGGCGCTTTAGGTCGAACGGTCAAGCGGCAAGGCTGCCTCTATAAAGTACGTGCTCAAAGGTAGAAGGGAGATTTTAAATTTGATCTACTTACCTGACAACACTGTGCCAGTCAGTGAAAGTTGTTTTTGTGGTTATGTCTATTTTTGTTTATGTTTTTATTTTTCGTAAATTTTAATAAATATAAAATAAGATGATTTTCGCTAATTTGGGTTCTACCGTTTAAGGTAAATAAAAAGTTTTTTTACTGTCACTACAATAAATATGTCACTTGCAAAACCAATAGCAGTTTTTAGAATGACATCATAATATGTATCACACCAGTGTTGTAAAGTACTTTGCAACACTAGTGCTGTAAAGTACTTTGCAACACTAGTGTGATATAACGCATTTTCTATGCATGAAATCAGTGTGCTGTTGTTGCAGATACTTCACAATGGTAACAGTGGTTCAATATGGTTCAATCCATAAGAAGAAAGACGACATTTTTACATTCACATTCTTCTGGATTTTGTGATATGTAATGGGTTTATTCGGGATTGATTGGTGTCGACCAGTCTGTGGTTGTAATTTTCATTCATTAAATTGATGAAGAAGCAACATACCTAATTCATTTAAAAGTAACCTTGCATTACATCATAAAATGGACGCATATACACGTGTTTTCGGAAGTTTGACTGTTTACTAAATACTAACTTTACGAACAAAAGTGCCTCTTGATAAGAGAAAATACATTTCGACATAAATAATTGTACATGTTGGATGTACAATAGGGTGAGCTTAAAAAGCTTTTTTCCAAAATTAAAATACAGGATATTTTTCTAACTTTACGGTACGAAACTTTAAAGGGTGCTTTTTGTCACTTTATGAAGAAAAAGTTCCTATAATCATGTATTCGGGTTGCTTCGTTTCTGAGATATAGGGCGACAATTTTTTTTTTTAAGAACGTCGGTATTTTTATAAGTAACTCAAATACGTATACTAAGTATACACTATACGCGTTAATTTTCTTGTTACGTTTAAACAGAAAAAAACAACACGATTAATACTTTGGGGTAATTGTCACAGAAAGTGGGGAGCAACTCTGATTTTAACAAAATTTGGACAAATTGGGGTTTTTGGGGCGCTGATCACGAATCTGAAAGAATTTTTCGGAAACGTTTCGTTCCCTCGAGATATCCATTATCAAGAGTGGAAAATCAAACTAATCGTATTTTTACTCTATTCCTCCTTTTTTTGTACACAATTATTGATTCAGAGCCAAAGCGACCCACAATATTTTAATTCTACCTTTTAATACCCCGTTTTCTATGTATTTTGCAACAATTTTCAAATTTACTGCGAAGGTTTCCCTTAAAAACGCAGCAAACGCTATGAAATAAATATTTTCCTGCGCATTCACCATGATTGAAAGAATCTATGCAATTTAAAAAAGTGTGAAAATACGTCGAAAATGGAGTTTTAAAAGAGTGTTTTTTTATCGCTGGACAAACCACGAAGGCTAAAAGCCTAAATACTAACGTACCGTGGGTGTCTTAAGCGAGGTAAGAGGGAGTTTGTTGACACGGGACTTAAACACTTGAAGATTTGGGGGAAAGGAAAGACCTCCGCGGGCAGCAGGTTCCACATCCTAGAAACTCTAGGGATAAAAGAACGAACAAAGTGGGAAGTTCGGGGCCTGTCCAGTTGGACCGTATAGGGATGCATACGCGCGGAACCACGAGTTTCTCTGCTGGGAACCGTAAGTGGAGGAACTATACTGGACAATTCTTCAGAGCAGAAGCCATGGAAGTACCTATAAAAAAGCGATAAATCCCCCACAGCCCGACGATGTGCAAGAGAGGAAGCCTTTCCGTAAGCGAAGGATCATCAATGAGACGAACAGCTCTTCCCTGAATAGAATCAAGAATGCTTAGGGTTGTGGGGGACGCCATGCCCCAGACATGAGAACAATATTCCAAGGGAGGTCGGATTAGGGACACATATAAAGTGTATAAATTAGAAGGGGAAAAATACTTTTTGGCTGGAAAGAGAAATCCAAGCTTTTTGAAGCTGACGTGGCTATAGATACAATGTGTTTATGCCAGTAAGGGTTACTTTCAAATGTGACGCCCACAAGATTAAAGGTGTCTTTGCTCTGTAAAACTTGGCCGCTCATAAGTAGAGGATGAGTATTTGATGACTCTTTTCGCGACAAGGAACATGATTGTGTTTTGGATGCATTAAAATGGACGAGATTTTTAGCGCCCCAATCCAATATTAAATTAAGATCCTGCGAAAGAGATATCTGCATCGCTCTGCGTTTGTTTTCCAAGTCAGGTTTAGTAATGGGTTTAGGAACCTGAAAACTAGAGTGAAGGGTACTATCGTCGGCGAAATCCATACTGCCTGTCATGCAAAATTTTGTGTTTTCTAAGTACTTAAGAATTTGTGAATTAATTAGTTTTTCCATTACTTTGCAAAGAACTGAGAGAATTGAAATTGGTCTATAGTTAGATGGAAGAGATTTAGATCCTTTCTTGGGAATAGGTTGAACAAATCAAATATTGAGTGCCTCTTTAGCCTAAAATCAAGAGTTGTGTGCAAAAAGAAGGGGGAATATAGTAAAAAAGATTGGTTTGATTTTCCACTTTAATGATGGATATTTCGAGAACAAAACGTTTCCGAAAAAAAATCTTTCAGATTCGTGATCAGCGCTCCAAAAACCCCATATTATGCCAAATTTAGTCAAAATCGGAGTTGCTCCCACTTTCTAGACAATTACCTACTTTGGCACTCCTCTTACAATAAACTACTTATTTTTTCTTAAAATAATAATCATACATTTACTTTTAAAAATAAAATAAATATTTTTGGAATCGTTTAAATCTATTACCTATAATTGTTTTCGAGAGTTTTTGAATCCCCATAGCTATGTTATTTTTAATTTTTTAAAATATTTTTTGAACTATATGGGACTAAGAGATTGTTTTTTCGTCGCTGTAATAAACTACCATTAATTTCAAGTGTGTTCCAAAAGTTTTTAAAGCAGTTTTATTTTTTTCTGGTTTAGGACAATATTAATTAGGTTACTTGCGTAAATGTTGGTACAACAAAAAATGGACTATACTACATTTAATGGTACGGTTTTTGGCTTTCGAACGTTTTTTAGCAACTTTTTTGACTTCCCATAGCTACGGTATTTTTATTTTTTTATAGTATTTTTGGACTAATAAAGGATTGAGATTTTTTCGTCGCTGTAAAAAAATACAATCAATTTAGAGTGTATTCCAAAATTTTTAACGCAGTGTTATTTATTTTTCTGGCTTAGAACAATATTAATTACGTTATCTGCGTAATTATTGGTACAACAAAAGAAAAAGAACTATACCACATTATTGGTATGGTTTGTAGTTTTTGAGCAAGTTTTTGACTTCCCATAGCTACGGTATTTTATTTTTTTATAATATTTTTGGACTAATAAAGGATTGAGATTTTTTTTCGTCGCTGTAAAAAAATACAATCAATTTAGAGTGTATTTCAAAATTTTTAACACAGTACTATTTATTTTTCTTGCTTAGAACAATAATTATTAGGTTAGCTGCGTAATTATTGGTACTACAAAAAAATGAACTATACTACATTTAATGGTATGGTTTGTAGTTTTCGAGCGTTTTTAAACAAGTTTTTGACTCCCATAACTATGTTATTTTTATTTTTTTAAATATTTTTTGACTTTTATGGGATTAAGATTTTTTTCGTCGCTACAATAACTACAATCAATATAAAGTGTGTTCCAAAAGTTTTTAAAGCAGTTTTTTTTTCTGCTTTTTAGGACAATATTAATAAGGTTAGTTATCAGTGCACAAAAAATAAATTAATAAATGATTTACTGATACAATAACATAAGAGGAGAGTGGACCAAATATGGAATAGTATCCCTCATATGGCATATAATTGCGATCTACAGCTTCTCTTCTTAACGATCAACAAAATATACCCAAACACTATTTGCCGGCAATATACATTTTTCATATTGGCATTGATGATAAAGCATTGGCAATTGGTGGCAATATTATGCCAACATCTAATACGCATTAAAAAGTTAACCCTAAATAAACACTCAATTGCCAATAAATTTTACATGCAGGCGAATTGCCGGCAAGCATACAAAAATGGCGGCATACCAATCCTGATATAATAAAGCATGCCTTTTTGTTGCAGGCAAATAAAAGGCATATTCATACTTTTCAAACCATATTATTAACAATGGTATTTAACTAACATTCGAGCAATTTTTTTGATCTGTTTTATTTATAATGGCGGTTAAACAACATTATTTTATGTTTTTTTACATAATTTAAAGGAAATGGCCTTTTCATAAGATTTTATTGATACAAATCATGCAAATAAAAATTAAGTCAAACAAAATGTTTATTATGTATTTTGGAGAGAATAAAAATAAAATGATGGAAAAATTAGCTAGGTTAATTTCGACCGAAGCGAAGGTGATAAATTCAAATTTCCCGCTTGGCCGAAATACAAGATTTGACAATTTGACAGATGAGGCAACCTTGCTTTTGTTTGGCCGCTTTGTGCAATTGTTTTCTACGTGGTTTTCTAGCTTTTTAGTTTTTTTTTAAAGAAAAGAGTTTTTAGTAGACATAATTAAGTATATTCATTACCTAATTAGTGTGTGTTGTGTAATTAATTGGTGATGGCTAGACAAGAAGGCGGGTTATTCAAGTAGACTGTTAGGAGCTGTAAACATTTCGTTTAAAACCTTTTAAATTTGTAGTTACCTAAAAAATTATATGAAATCAGGGAGTTGCTTTATTAAAAGTTTTAAAGACGTGTTAATAAAAAAATTATATATATTATTAATAGTTTTTTTTTGACATTTAACTCCTTTAAAATATTTCTCCCTATGTTTTGGATCTGAAAATTGAGTGTAAGTGTCCCTTAAATACTTACTATTTTTAAAGTGTTTTCTTTTGATTTACTATCTTTTTTTAAATTTTATTACATACTTTTTTTTGGTTTATTGTTACGGTATAAAAATTTATATTATGTAATTTTTTATTGATAAAGCTTTCCTGCCTTTTTTCTCATTTTTTCGATTACAAAATTCTAAATATGTTGAATTGTTGAAAGTAACCTTAACTGGCATAAACACATTGTATCTATAGCCACGGCAGCTTCAAAAAAGCTTGGATTTCTCTTTCGAGCCAAAAAGTATTTTTCCCCTTCTAATTTATACACTTTATATGTGTCCCAAATCCGACCTCCCTTGGAATATTGTTCTCATATCTGGGGCATGGCATCCCCCACAACCCTAAGCATTCTTGATTCTATTCAAAGAAGAGCCATTCGTCTCATTAATGATCTTTTACTTACAGAAAGGCTTTCCTCTCTTGCCCATCGTCGGGCTGTGGGGATTTATCGCTTTTTTATAGGTACTTCCATGGCTTCTGCTTTAAAGAATTGTCCAGTATAGTTCCTCCACTTACGGTTCCCAACAGAGAAACTCGTGGTTCCGCGCCTATGTATCCCTATACTGTCCAACTGGACAGGCCCCGAACTTCCCACTTTGTTCGTTCTTTTATCCCTAGAGTTTCTAGATTGTGGAACCTGCTGCCCGCGGAGGTCTTTCCTTCCCCCAAATCTTCAAGTATTTAAGTCCCGTGTCAACAAACTCCCTCTTACCTCGCTTAGGACACCCACGGTACGTTAGTATTTAGGCCTTTAGCCTTCGTGGTTTGTCGGAAGATATAAAAAAAATGTTATTTAACTTTTGGGACATTCAACTTATAAAACTTGCAATACTTATTTAATGATAAATGCCATTATCCTAAACGCATTTTTTCATCATAAATTATTAATGACGGATGCCATCACATTATCTGCAACACGTGGCCTAATAACGGCCAATTGCCCACTTTCGCGTCTTTTTGATACCTTTTTGCCAATGCCTTGCCATTAAAGAGTGTTGGCAATGCCAGTAAATTAAATGTACAACGCCGGCAAAAAATGTTATATGGGGCGTATATGAGTAATTCTGTCTTACTGTTACTTTTTGGATTATTTTTTTATTTTAAAGTTTTTTTTTTGCATATTATTACTCCATTTTATTGTTAAAATAAAAGTATTAAAGGATTTTGCCACAACTTTAAAATATCAAGAGGAAAAAATAAATTTTTAAATTTTCCGTATCACGCTACTGACTTACATATCCACGGTACTGACAAAAATAAATTTGATATAAACTCTTTAAACATTTTTTTTAAATTTTTATTTCATTTACATTTTGTACCACCCTTTAAACTTATTTAAATTAATTAATTTATCATTTTACCAATAAAACTTAGAAATTATAACAATTTACTTAACAATTTATAGCAGATATTAAACGACAGCAATGTAACTTAAGCTGGATTTATAGCTGACGTTTCTGTTTCCGTTTGCCGTTTGAAGTTTTCAGTTAGAAAATAAAACACACAACTTTCCATTTGTCAATTGCATTTAATTGAAAAATTCAAGATTGGCTTATTAAAATTCTTTTGAAACTTGGCACGAGGGTTTGTCCACGGATGGGGTTTACAAGAGGACAAATGGATAAAAAATCACTTTTCGAGAAAAAGTTTTTTGTTTTTAACTTGTAAAAATATTATTAACGAAAAAAAAGAAATGTTGTGTGTATGTAGGGTACGGATAAGCTTAAAAATTTTATTCTTATCCAAAAGTTATCTAGCTTTATTTTTTATTTTTTAAGAAAAATATTATTTGAAAAAATTTATTTAGAATACCATTTGAATGACAGAGGTATCAAACAGTTTCATAAAACTGATTTTTGAAGTTATAAAAAAATTGCTTCTATTTTAATTTTTTTATGATAAAATGACCCTAAACTCTCATTATTTGCTTTCAAACAGCTGCTTTCTCCCAATTCACTTTTCAGTTATAAACAAAGGTGATAAGGGCGTCTTTATGAAATTATGGAGTGCGTAATTTTATTTTGTTTATTATTGTTATCGATTATAAACTAAATAGTTTGTTGATGATATTTTGCTTAAAAATTTAAAAATAAAATCATGTTTTTAGGTTTTTCGAACCCGTGTTTTACACCTAAACCTTTCCTTCCCCCTTTCCGACCCTAAAATCGTATTGGAATTTATTTTGACTTTAATTTTGGTATATTTTCTAACTTTTTATGGTTTTGCATTATACTATATATATTTTTTACTTTTTACATTTTTATCCTCCTGTAAACTTCATTCTTGGACAGTCTGTATATTAAATTTTAACTAACCGAAACTAACTAAATAACTATTCAACTAAACGAGGCGAAAACTGAACGTCAATTGGGTGTGCGAACACCAGGGTTACCGAAGGACGTCAATACTATATCGCTGATAGATTTGTTGGTAGGAAATTGGCCGTTTTCTGCATGAAATAAATGTCACAACCAAATGGCAGGTTTGGCCATAAAAAGAAACTTAAAAAAAAAAGGCATCTAAGGGCTTTTCGCGAACACCGCATTTTAGGTAATTTTGTTTTCCTTCTAAAGTTATTCTGGCGGTGAAAATGGGTTAAAATATGAGTCGGACACCCTGTATTAGCATTGGACTGATGCATTTATAATTACACAAAATAAAATATGGCAGTTTAATTAAAATAATTTGACATATTTTCAAGTTATAACACGTAGCCATAAGCAATTTCTGTCGGCAATATCAATGATGTGGCGTATCTCAAAAAAGTAGGAAAATTGACTAGAGCTGATGTAATTGCTTAAAAAAAGTTGCTTCTTAATATTACAAATTGGCATATGTTAGATTTTGATATCTTTAAAAGTTATAGAAATATATAATACTAAGCCTATTTCATTTTACTAAAAAAGAGTAGTACAAAAAATACCTAAAAAGCACCCTCGTGAAATTTAAACATAAAGATACGCCGCTTTGTGATATTGAGGACGATTTATACCATATAATATCTTGTAGATTGCTTATTGCTCGTATGTTAAAAAAGGAACATAGGTATCTTTCTGTGGAATGTTTTGAATAAAATTAAATAGTCCAAGCGATTCCATTGCGCTTTAAGCCTAGTTTAAGATTATTACATTATCAAGTTTATTTCAAGTTGGCATTTGTAGGCAAATTAAATCAATAATTACTTACTGGGTACATTACCAATTTTAATATTTGTGATTCGCTTTTTTTTTGTGGTTTCAATTACAAATATAAGGTCAGTTTGGCCCTAACCCCAAAAATAAACAATTTCAATGGCATTACACGCCAAACTTAACTGAACGACAACTGCTACGCCAACGGGAACGAAATATCAGTTTATGAATTGAGATTTATTCCTCAAACAAGTTACACCAAATCTAATTGCTTTTATAATAAAATACCAACTATTCAGTTTTGTTGTGTCAAGGTAGTGTTAAGAAGGAAGATAATAATACATAAAATAGCGTGCAGGTTTGAGGTTAAGTAAAAGTGGGTCCTCATGAATCAAAAAGAAGGTGTTTTAGTAATAAAATGGAATTTAAATTGAGATCAGTGCTTCTAAGCACTCTCGTTTGCTAAATCTTAATAAAATCGGCGATACGACCGAAAAATAAAAAATATACAACAAAAAATAGTCCCCAATATAAAACCGGTTTACTTTTAGGGACTGCTATGAAAGACGAATACAGACTTAAAATAAAATATTTAAATATGTATACCCCAAAATTACTTGGTATATTTTCTTTATAAATGAATCATATACAAAATGTTAAACCCGGTCCTGTTGTTTGTTTTCGGCTAGTCAGTAAATGTTTATTGCGCATGCCCACAAGTGTACTGCGCGGTGCCCACGTAGGGGTTATTGTGATTTTCGCTGCATTCATCCATATTTATTTTTCAGATCGCCATTGTTTCTTAATTTGTAAACTAAATTTTAAAAAGACAATTAGAATGCTCAAAAATTTCATCTGTCTGCAAATAATTCTGAAGTGTGCAGTTTTAACAAGTGTCCAAACCATTAAATTTATACAGGTATATATTATTTGTAATTTGTTACTTTTAGAAATGACACCTTGCCGCCTAAATTTTTTTTTGGTACGTTATCGTTTTTAAAAACTTGAGTTTGGTCAGATACTGAAATTCGGTATTCGAATACAAAATACTGAGCCTTACGGTAATTCGAACTACCGTAAAAAATATTTGAATACTTAAAAAGTATTTCAATATGTAATCTTCATAAATACCAGGATTCGGTATTCATAAACTAATAAGAGCAAGAAAAATGTCTATTTAAAGAAAATTACATCCTTGTTCTCAATCCTTAAAATTTTGAATACCAAAGAAAAAAAAGGAGTCCTTTCCTTCAAAATTTTACATACTTGTTCTCAGTGCTTAAAATTTCAAGACCAAAAAAAAAAAAGAACGGTCCCCGCCTATTTGTTTTTCTTCGAAACGGAACACTCGATATTTACCATTTTGGTATTCGAATACTGTGAATCTCGGTATTTGAATACTTTAAATCCCGGTATTTAAATACTTCAAATCCTTGTATTCGAATACTCCTATTCACATTTCGATATGCGAATAATGGGTATGCTAATATTAGAATATTGGAACTCCCGGTAAGCGAATACTTCACATCCCGGTATTCGAATATTCAAAAGTTGTATTCGGAATACCAGCGCCGGATTTAGACATAGGCGGCCCATAGGCAGTGCCTGTGGTGGCAGAGGCTCTAAATCCAAAAACTACCTCCATTCAAAACATTTTCTTATACATACCCTAAAACATTTTAAAGAGCGAAAAAATCTCATCTAATTACACCATGTTTTTTCATTTTCATATACATACCCCAAATATCTTTCCCTCAATAAATGGAAGCACCTAACCTACTACTCTTTGTGGTGGAGGCCCTCTTGTGGTAGCAACCCTAGGCAACTGCCTATGTTGCCTATGCTTAAATCCGGCACTGTCGAATGCTATCATTCAAAACGACATGCTGAATACTGACCAAAAGTATTTTGCTGAATACTGAATACCAAACACACAGATTTATTCGAATACTATTCGAATACCAGCCCAATGTAGTTTTGAATACGACTTTTAAATATCCAAGTATCGAATACTACCCAACTCTGTAGTTAATTTACGATTTTTAATAAAATACTCTTTCTCTAGTAACTATATGTAAATATCACAATGAGATTGTTGTTGATTAAGGTCTCCTAGGAATTCAGGCATTTCCTATTATCATCGCCACCTTTACCGTCAAATAAAAATTCCGTGGTAAGTACTTAATATCCTAATAAATACATTAAATTCCAGTTTTTTTTGTAGAAATTTCAAATATGCAATTATCCAAATCAATTTTGTGCGGCAACCTTCACTAATAGAATTATGCTTCTAAAGAATTTAGATCAAAACGGATATTACTTGTAGTACTTCATTAAAGTACTGACTTTATAAAATATAAGCAAATAGCCCCCATAAGACCATATATAGACAATAATATCCCAAGTATTTGATTTCTGTTAAAATAGCTTTCTCCATAAATAACACAAATTATTTTTGACATCTGGATGGGCGCGTGTTTGTTCTAATAAAATATACATAATTCAAATGTTTGCCAATTATGTTAAGAACATACGCACGACGAAAAAAAAATGTGTTGCTTCCTTTAAGAGATCTCTATTTAAAATTATCTTTTACTTAGGAAAGGTTTATATGCCGTTATTTAAATTTTTAATTTATTAACTTACTTTGTGTCAGAATAATACCTACAAATAACGTGCGGTGAAATTTTATGCAAGAAGCAATATTTAAAAACTTATCTATTTGTAATTTGATACTTCGATCACTTTCCGCAAATTCGTCAGTGACGTCATCATGAAAACGTGGATGCTCCGACATGTTTTGCAGAAGTTTATTTTTGATCGACATAGCAATATTTGTGAAAAACTTTCCTGTCCGTTAAATTTCTTACGAACTTTTTTAAACGTGTAAGTGTTGAAAAATACGTTTTTCCACGGCCGTAAAAAAATGCTGTTTTTTTAATCGTTAACATGAAGTTAAAGTACTTAATTCTAGTACACAACATAAGTGTTAGAAAAAATAACTTTTTTAACACTTCGAAGCTTTTTTGACATTATGAATTAGTGTTTTGTTTCAATGCCTACTACAATATACTTAAATATCAATTCAATGTAACAGTTAACGCGACATCAACTGACCCAAACGGTTTATTATAGTAATTTCTTTTAGTTCATGTATCACTAGTTTTAAAATTTTACAGTTAAGTTACAGACAAATAAATTTAATAGAAATTATTAAAAATTATTAGTAATAATGAAAATAGATAACTAAGAAATTGAAAAGGAATTTATATAGTTTTAGAATTATTTCTACCAAAAGTAAGTACATGCAATTTTCTAAGAATAAATATTGGGCCATGCCTGTTTCGGCCCGATAGGTCAGGTACCCTGTGATAAAATGACCCAGTTCGGCCCGCACCTAAAATGTACCTGTTTCTGAATATCCCAATTCGGCCCGGCAACTAGGCAAAAGTAATTATTTACTTCATAAATTATATTATTGTTAAGAAATAAAACCACCTCATCGAATTTGAATGTTATTTATTTAAAATATATTTTTACTTACAGACAAATTTATAAAATATCGTATATTAATAAACATTAAATAATTATTGCTTGCAAAAGCACGTGTAATTTGACTGGTTCGAAGCGCTATGGACGGTCATGCAATACTATCACATTGAGGCGGTCATGGTTAGTTAAATCTTTTTTTTTTAATTTCTTAGTAAAGCGAATAAAAAACAATTAGATAAATTATATTTATATATTAAATAGTAATTAATGGGCGATTAGGTGTCGCTAGGTACTTTTATGACGTTCGAACCGAAACGGATACTTCTTGAAATCCATTAATAGGTATTTTACCTTCTATATCCTACTTAACGGGGCCGAACTGGGCTATGCCCTAAATAATAAATGGATAGTTATGAAGAGGATACCTAATTGTCTCTTAAAAAATAAGGAGGCTATGATATTATTAAACTTGGCTAGCGGGGTTGTGACATCAAGTCGGGTCATTTTTGGCCATGTTTGATTTTAGGCAGATCAGTGGTGTAGAATTAAGGAGAAAACAAAAAGGAACTGTATGTTGTGAACAAAATTTATAGGATTATATTAATAGGCATAACTTAAAATAAAACCATAAATGTAATTTAATTATTGAAAATTAAAAATTATCAAAGCGACGACAGGACGATGAGGTACCTGGCAGAACAAAACAGTTTCCATGGTTCCGTAAGTCAAAAACCATTTTAAAAACTTTGTATACACAGGGTGTCCGCTAATTAATGGTACATAGAAAAACCACAGATTCCTTATGCTAAAATATTAAGATTTGACCAAACATACCTAATATCCCAAAGTTTATAATAAGGAAGATACAGGATGTCATAGTGAAAAGAAAAATTAAATTTATTTCGATAATTTTTCTTGCATTTTTGAATATTTTATTAAAATATGGTATTTAGGGGTTTTTAAACATTAGCTTTTCAGATCGGATATTAATTTTTATATGTAGACTAAAGGGCGATGGGTACACTATTTAAAATTCTCTAAAACGTCCCAATTTTTTTGTGCTACCTACTCAGTATGTACCATCTCAATAAACTAGTAAGCTTCTCTATATACTTTCTGCACAAAAAGTATACTTAGTAAAAATCTGTCCTGGCAACCGTTTACGTTTTAGTTGTTCAGTGCACCTGAAAGTGCCTTCAATAACATCGTATTAGCCATAATTACCACTGCTCAGATATAAATACCTGATATCTAAAAACTCCTGCCGAGTTTTATTAAAATATTTAAAACATATCAGAAATTATCAAAATAAATAAAAAATATGTATTGCCCTTTAACACCCCGTATCTTCCCTATTATCAACTTTTGGATATAGGTATGTTTGTTTAAATCCTATATAGGTATTATCGCATAAGAAATGTGTGGGTTTTCTGTGTACCATTAATTAGCGGACCCTCATTTGTATCATATGTATATTAAAACACTAAAGACTGACAACTATACGACTAAACACTATCAAAATCTCTAAAATAAAACCAGTCCGAACCAATAATATGTGAAGTCTCTATAAACTAACCAAAAACATTCACAACTGGAAATTCTTGAAAATTATACAACCAAAACGAAAATGGCAAATTTCCAGTTTTTACCAAACAAGGCACGACTCTGTTATCAGCTGATAATGCTACCAACTTTGAACAGAACTGCCAACCGAAATCGTAATTCTCACACCCTCACGTCCCTGACAAAAGCTATCACCGGTCTTGCTTATGTCTAAACCCCTTTTCATAAAGGAACTCTGACTAATTTATAATCCTTGTAATTAAAATATGTATAGGTAATATAAATATTTTAACAAGTTCATCGATATTTCAACACTTTTTATAAAAAAAATTTGCGTCTTTTAAACTAGAGGTCACTAACCACAATTTATAACTCTTGTTACGCAATAACTGCTGTCAGGGAGTTAATATGATATTAAATTCATTGGTAATAAATTATCTAATGATATCTTATTGACCGCCAGGCAAATGTAGGTGGATCTTAAAATTAATTACAAAATCGTTAGGGTTCGGCTTGGTTTTCTCACACTAATCATTTTATAATTTTGGGTTATCACAATTATATCTTTTGAGATCTTTATTGTTTCCTTTATAGGGCTAATTACGTTAACATTAAGCTTAAAATGTTTTGCATAGTTAGACATGATTTATTTGTTTGTATTTTAATATTTGTACGTGTAATCACAGATAGACATACGCTACGCGGAGAGATTTCGCTTCAATGGCGCAAAATTTGGCCTGTCGAATGCCGGCTGGCTCGCGTAAGCTTAGTTCATATACCTACTTATGAAATGCGTTGTGCGAATTGAACGTGTCTTAATTGGTCAACTTTGAATAAATCAAATAAAGGAGTATATTATGCTAGGATTAAAAAATAACTTTAAATGTGGATATACTTATGTAGCTAGCTGACTGAACTAAGGCATAAGGCTTAAAGCCACCTTAAAATAGTTATAGAGTTAATATTCTGATGTTAAAATATGCTATTAAAAAAAAACCCTATTTTTGTCTACGAAATGGTCAGTTTGTTGTAATACTTTTGTGGCTAAGTAAAACTTAGTCACACGACCCCTACTTATTTATTTTTAGTGTAGGCTTTTTCTACGTTTTAAAACTTTTTAGGGACGTTTTTATTTTGTAAATGCTTTCTTTTGCCCAAAGTTTTTGTACTTAGTATAAAAGAAATAAGTTTGGTAAAAACAAACCTTTTGTTATTATTGTAAAAATTCAATTATTAAGGTAAAACTATTTGTTTTTATTTAGTCCAGCTTTTTAAATTCTCAAAAAACACTGGCTTTATTAAAGACGCAAATTAACTCCAGACTAAAATAACGGTAGGTGTTAACTATATATTTTTTCCTTATCATCAAAAAAAAACAAAAACTTAAAAAAAACTACCATTTTTTTGAATGAATTTAAATAGGTGATTTAGTTTGTAGAAGTTACTAAATAATCCTATACTACAAGGAGTAAAAAAGCTATCAACAAATTCTAACTATAACCAAGAAGGGTAGAAAAAAACGTCCTGTGTAAAAGTTTCAAACTTTTTCATGTACTATCTTTTAAGCCAAGTCCAGACCTACATACCTTTGCGCACAAACATGAAAACATTTGTATGGAAACTTTCCTTTTAAACTATTTAAAAATATAAAAAATTGAGATACATATTTTTCTTTTTATATTAATTACGTTATAATTTGGTATTTTCAATATGATCATGCCTAGGGATAGTTTGCCGTAAATTATAAATTAATTTTAAAAATTCCATAAATTTAAATTGGTGTAAAACAAATGGATATTCAAGAAAATATTTTTTTTAGGAATATGCAGTGTCGTATCATTTTTGTAGCGTCACCTAAATTAAGCAGATATTTAATTTAAAAAAAAATAATTAAAAAATGGCCATTGGGGCAAAACCTTTCAAATATTAATAAAATTAGAAAAATCATTGGGAACTAATAAAGCAATTAAATTAAACCCACTTATTCGTATCCCAGGATTTTTCACTTTTAAAGTTTAAAAACATGTCAGTTGACCATTTTTTTAATACATTGCATTAATGTTAAAGGATTTTAAAAATCGACGAATTATAAGTGAGAAGTAAAAGAAATGACACTCTCTGATAGGAAACGTCCAGGGCCGGATTTAAGGAGGGGGCAACCGGGCATTGGCCTGAGGCCCCCACAAACGAATATATACGTTTGGTGCCCCAGGGCCCCCACACCTTTAATGTAAGTATGAAGATAATAATAAAAAATTGACACGATCTTAAAACCAGTTATGCAGATATTAATTTTTAATAATAGTTGAATGTAAATAAGTGATTTAGTTTGTAGAAGTTTCTAAATAATCCTATACTACAAGGTGTAAAAAAGCTATCAACAAATTCTAACTATAACCAAGAAGGATAGAAAAAAACGTCCTGTGTAAAAGTTTTAAACTTTTTCATTTATTATCTTTTAAGCCTAGTCCAGACCTACATACATTTGCGCACAAACATGAAAACATTTGTATGAAAACTGTATAAATGTTGTTTAAAATGTGTTTACAAACATTTGTTTAAATTCCAAAATGTCTTTAGTATCACTGACCTGTTTAAATTTATTTATAATATTCAGTTTGTTCTATTTACAAAAAGTTTACCTTTTCATTTTTTCTTGAGTTTTTGATGTTAATTTGTTTCTTTTTAATGCTTAAAAGGTAATAGATGAAAAAGGGTAAAACATTTATATAGCACGATATTTTCAATTATTTTTGGTTATAGTTAGAAGTGGGTGGCAAAGAACAAATGAAACTCCTGTACAGAATTTAATTATTTTTAAGAAAATCTGCTTTCCCAAATATTACTTTTTAGGCTAATTTAAATGTTTTTGACAAATTTATCAAATCTTTTTACTATTTAAAAATATAAAAAATTGAGATAAATACTTTTTTTTAGAATAATTACGTTATATATTGGTATTTTCAATATGATCATGCCTGGGGATAGTTTGCCGTAAATTATAAATTAATTTTAAAAATTCCATAAAATTAAATTTGTGTAAAACAAATGGATATTCAAGAAAATAATTTTATTTTAGGAAAATGCAGTGTCGTACAATTTTTTTGTACGTTAAAAAAGTCACCTAAATTAAATAGATATTAAATGAAAAAAAATTAAAATGGTTATTGGGGCAAAAGCTTTAAACTAATAATAAAATTAGAAAATCATTGAGAAATAATAAAGCAATTAAATTAAAACCACTCATACGGCACCCGTCTGCCACTGCTGTATCACAAAGGATTGTCTTCTAACAAGTCCTATTAATCTCGTTGAAGCAAGTGGTATGTAGGAGAAATATATGGTGTATTACCTTCCAATAAATATTTGCCATAGCGCTGACTACTAGACAGTAGTTGTATAGTTTATAAAGCTGGTGGGTATAAAGAATGGAGGTGAGGTGTCATATCTATGGTTAATTTTTTGAGCCTTTGGTTATGTATATACAGGTGGGTTGTAAGCACAAATATAAAAAATAAAAACACAAAAAGTGATCCCTACAAGAAGGATGTCTGTAAGCATATCTTTATTAACTTTTTTAATAGAATACAAATTTTCCTCCCTAACATGTAATTACATTTATTTGTGTTTGTCAGAAGTACCAATAAATAAATAAATAAAATGAATAGGTTAAAGCTTGTAAATCAAATGATTTTTGAATATATTATGTAGATAATTACTTGCCAGAATTTTCTTCAAATTAATTCTTCTTGGTAATTTAAATATTTTAAATATTTATTTATTAAACAATAAAATTTAATTTTAAATAACTTAATTAATAACTGCTTGCTTTAAAACCATATTAGGTAATATTTTCAGTTAAAAATAACAACAAAAACTGCTTAGCTGCATAATTAGTTCTTTAAAAAAAATTAATAATAAAATATATATTTAAAAATTAATTAGGCTTTGCCACTGGATTTTAAATAGGTTTGAGCTTAGACCCAGTTTCACAATAGGCTATTATCCAAAATGTTACAATGGCATTTTTTTTAATAATAATTAAGTACCTTAGCAACTAGGAACAGTTTAAATTTTAGGAATATTTTTAATAGTTTTTTGTAAATAATTTTTAAAGTTAAATAAACTTTATTTCACAATTTGCGAGCTCAAACAGCTCAACAATACTGCCAGAGCATATTTAAAACCCGTTACGTTAAATAAATATGTAAACAAAGGGAAAAGCAATAACAAAGGGGTGTTATATCTTATATCTTTTGTGACGTAGGCATTACCGACCTACGTCACTGGACTATGCGGCATTTTAGATAATTTCTTATTTTTCAAAATAATATTTTCGCGATTTTGAACCATCCTGTATATCCTATGGTAAATTTTATTTTACCTCTTAGCATTTCAAACGAAGCAAACATTTTTATGAAGAATAACTTTAGAAATATTAAAAATAGAAATGTTTACAAGTATAGTTAAGGCCATCCGTGGACACACTGTATAATGTAATTACTTTTAAAAATCTTAGTAGTGCTTTAAAATTTACCCTTAAAACCGTATTTTAAATACATTTACAATAAAAATTCCTTTAAGTTCCCAGCAGGTTTCTAGATAAAATCAATAGTTGATCGACAGTTTTAACTGCTGATATTGGTGCTGTGAGTTTTCTTAATAACCAGATCCTAAAACAGCATAAAAAGTCTAAATAACGTTGAAACTTGATCAGAAATATTGATAACCGATTACTTTATTGACAAACACGTGCCTGTAAGCTTTAATTGCCGCAATTAAGGCAAGTTTTATTTCAGAAACGACTGAGTTGAAGTGGTAGGCATTTAAGTCATTTAAGGATTCCATCTTAAAGATTACAGTTTATTGATTAATAATGTAATCTTTTTGCTGATTAGGCGTAACTGGCATGAAGCATTTTATTTAATTTTTACGTTTATACGGTCGTTATTATAAAAAGTTTTTAAATACTTTTGGTAATTTAATGTGCATGGTAAAGACTGCTGATCCTAGATTACGATTTCAACTGTATAACTCAAGACATTTTAAGTCCGATGCAATCTAACCTAGACTTAACTTTTTAATTTTATAAGTAAGAATGTAGAAAGAAGCTGGTAGGTATTTGTAGTCAAATATATTTAATTTATACAGGGTGTCTATCATGATTCCATTTATGTTAAACTAAAGTCGAATGCAGCTTTTTTATTTCCGTAAAAATTTTGACTGCCATTGGTAAAAAATTCGTTTACACAGGGTGTTTTAAAATTTGTAGTCTGGTTGAAAGTTATTATGATTTATGTTTTTTTTCTTTTGTATAAGCAAAACAGCGAAATTATAATGCTGCGTTTGCAAAAATGAATTTAATTTATAGACCCTGGGCAAAGTTGGGTCGAATACTAAAATCGGTATTCAAATACGAATACGAATTACGTGAAAAAAAAGTATTCGAATACTAAGTATTCTTTTAACTACAACAAAAACTACAAAAAAACAAATATACGTATCTTACCTGTTCAAAATTTTGCAGAGCCCAAAACACCTCTTTTTTCTCTTTTTGTCGATAACGGCATTGTAATATTTACCATTTTGGTATTCATTTTGGGCAATGTGTAAGAAAAAGACGGAGTAGAGCGAGAACACGCTTGGCTCCTCCCACGGCGGCTATCGCGTCGTCGTTGGCGCTTATCAGTCCGGTCAAAGTTCGTTTGCAATTTTTCGCATGTTTACAATTTATTTTAACCTTTGGTACGAAGGCGGATTACACTTATATAAGCAAAAAATGGTCTTCACTGTTGAACAAAAGATTAATATCATTAAATGGTATTGTCGTGCGAGTGCAGAAGAAGTTGTCGGCCGCTTATATTTTGCATATCCTGATGAGCAAATCCCTAGCCATAAACAATTTATAATATCCTGGGCATAAGTTTGGAGCAGTCGGGATGTGTAAATCGATGTGCAAAATGTTCTAGTGGCGATCAGGAACCTCGTCGAACACCTGATGCTAGGATTGAAAATGAGGTCAATGTGTGTGCTTTTGTGGAAATAAGTGAACCTTGTTCTAGCTCCCAAATTTCTGAAGAACTTGATATTCCAAGCCGTACAGTGCGTGATATTTTGAAAAGAAATAAGTACAAAGCCTACAAAATTAAAAACACTCAAGAGATTTTTCCAGAAGATCAAATAAAACGCATGGAGTTTTGTGAAACCCTAAGAGAAAAAATTGATCAAAATGACGACTTCACAAGTAATATTTTATTTACAGACGAGTCATCTTTTCCTCTTCTAGGTCGACATAATTCTTCAGTCGTGAGATATTGGTCTCGGGAAAATCTACATTTAAGTGTGCCATTACGAACTCAATACCCGGAAAAGGTAAATGTTTGGGCTGGTATTTTAGACAACCACATTGTAGGTCCTTTTTTCATTGATGGTACCTTGAACTCTGAGAGATATTTACTTTTATTGCAACAAAAATATTATACCCGCTGTACGAAACTTGGATGTTAATTTTAATGAAATTTGGTTTCAACAAGACGGATGTCCCGCTCACAACGCTAGACAAGTGCAGAACTATTTAACAAACACTTTTCCTGGACGGCTTATTTCCACAAGAGGTACCCATACCGATGGCCTCCGCGATCTCCAGATCTGACGCCTTGCGACTACTTCTATGGGGGCTAGTTTGAAAGAAATTCTCTACACCAACACCGACATGAAAGAGCCGTTAATTTAGACGAATTGCGGCTTAGAATTATTAATATTTCTAGGTCCATTACACCTGAAATGTTAGCAAATGTACGTAGAGAATTTTACGACAGGTTGGGATACTGTGAAGCCCAACAAGGAGGTGTATTTGAACACCTTATTAAATAATCCATTTAATTAGAATTATTTTTTGTTTAAGAGTTATTTTTCATTTTATTTTAGAATATTGTATTTTCTTTTCACCAAGGTTTTAAGATCTGAGCATGTAAGGTTGTTTTTTGACTTTTGCTATTATGGGCACGTTAAAAAACAACATAAATTTATCTGTCGTGAGCGCGTGAAATTCAATACTTTATTTGACCTACCATCTCCAAGCGCTTGCTAAATTGCACTGCAGGGGCAGCCGTAATTTACATTCACATCGAGGCGGACCGAGCACTACGAGGAATCGGCGTCGCTATCGGTGGGCGGTTACCTATGCAGTCGTTCTCTGTCGTCTCTCTATCTATTAGTGTCTAATAGTGTTATTAGGCCCTATGTCCCGACGTCTCGATTTCATAGCAAAAAGTCCCGATTTACGATATGGAACAAAATATTTAATTTTTGTATGAACCACTTTATCATAATTTATCAAAAGATGTAAATACTTATTTTCAATTCCTTAACATAATATGAGTTTGAGAGAATGTTTTTAATAATGACGTCAGCAGAATCCGTCAAAGCAATTTTGCAATATAAGTATAACTAAACTAACTTAAATATCAAATCAAACTGTTCCGACATTGGATATTGAATTTCAGGCAACCCTAGGTATGCCGGTATTCGAATACTCTAAAAGTGAATTCGTCAAGTACTAAAAAAGTATTTAAATACTACCATTCACAAACGTTATTCTGAATGAATAAGTATTCGAATACTACCATTCAAAAACGGTAACCTAAATACAAAATCCCGATTACTGACCAAATACCAAACACACGGATCTATCCAAATACGATTCAGAATACTGAATATTTGAATACTACCCAACTCGCTGTGCCTGGTCCAGTAATGAAATCGTCTCTAGGATAAGAACACTTTTAAAACCCTTTTAGAAAGGTTCCTTTTGACGATTCTACTACGAATATTCATACCGCTATATTTCATGTCAAATGTTTTGGGTGTTGAACTGAGCGAACGCGTCACTTTTTCTGTCGGACAAATTCACTACAATGTTATATTTGGAATTTTAAAACATTGTGCCAAAAATCGTAAGAATTACAGTTTGGAAACCCGCCTAGTCCAATACCCAAACATGTGTTTGAGCCTTATGGTTTGTAATGGACTGTAACCATTACCATATTTGGCAAAATGTTTAAAAATTGCATGTTAAATATTGTGGTAAACTTGCCCAACAAAAAAGTGACGCGTTCACCCATTCTGACCCCAAACATTTGACATTGACAGGCTGGGTTAAAGTGACTCTTTCATATATAGCGGTAGGAATATTTGTAGGTCAAAAGAAACCCCCAAAAAAGGTTTTCAAAGTGTTCTTATCGTTAGGTCCATTTTATTACTGGCTCAGGGACTGTTAGTTCTGTTTAATGTAAAAGTTATTAAAATAAATAAATATAAATGTCTAAAAACAAAATTACGAACAAAAAACATATATTAAAGTTAGTAGTGCATATTTTTAGGTTTCGTTAAAATTATTTATGACAGCGCTTAAAGGGTATTTTGTTTAAAGCAACAAAGTTATATCTAATTTTGTTTAAACATAAAAATAACGATATTTTTACATCGCCAAACAGTAGCGAGTTATCTCTTATAGTAACTAAACATAATATTAAAAAAAAAACATTTAAATTATAAAATTTAAAAAACAACATAGGGCATTTTTAAAAATTGATATTGGGTTAATAGGCTATTGATTATGTACAAAAAAAGATCACACATCATTTTTAGACAATTTTACCCATTTTTCGCAAACAATGTTTTGCAACTCTTTTCTACGCAGTTTAAGGTATAGACAATGGTATATTCGGTGAAAAGAGAAAACAATTACCCTTAAAATTTTCTATTGTAAGAGGCTCTAAGACTATTTAAAAGTAAGATATGGTTCTTCAAGTCTTTATACATTCAACAATGTTTTCTAATTTTTACGTATATCTTTTTAATTCTCGCTATAACGTTTTTTTTGGTCTTCAAAAGTATTATAGGAGAAAGAAAGAAGACAATGGGAGTTGGGTCACTGTTAAAAAGTACAATATCGGGGTGAGGACATTCTTTTTTTTCTGCTCTTCAAAATTTTTTTACCGAAATTTGAAATTGGTAGATTGCATTGGGTGTCGTCACTGAAAAGTCGATCTTGGGCCTAAACAAGTTGGTAACCCCGATATATATCTAAATGTAGAAGAAAAAAGTTATAACGAGAAATTAAGAAAATATACGTAAAGGTTAGATATCGTTGAAACTAGAAAAACCATCTTTTTATAAATAGTTTTAGAGCATCCAACTGTAAACCATTTGAAAGGTAATTGTTTTTTCTTTTAACTGAATATTGCCTTTACCTAAAACTGCGTAGAAAAGTTTAACAGAACATTGTTTTCGAAAAAATAGGTAAAATTTCCAAAAATGGTATGAGTTGAAAACTTTAAAAAATCGTTTCTCAAAAACTATACACATAAACACTAAAGACTTATACTTAGCGTCATTTTGTAAAGAAAAGATGAAGGTTTTTTTTTAAACCAATGGCTATACCTAAACCCCCATGAAAAAGAGTTATAGGGCAAAATACAGAAAAAAAAGAACTCCTTTTTTTTTCGTGTTTCTTTTGCTTCGTTTTTAAGCAAATTTTTGTCAAAAATAACTTTTTATTTAAAACACGTGTTTCGATAAAAAAATTAATTTTCTACAATTTTTCTGTTGACTACTTCGTGGAAAAAGTGCGTAGTTTTTGACCTAACCTTAAAAAACTAAAAAGAGGCTGTTTTCACCCCGTTCTCAAAAACGCACCCCTTTAAATAGTACCACTCTACGGTTTTTAATAGTTGGGGACCAATGACTTTATAAAATATTAAAACCCCTTTACCGTTGTTAATCAGATCCTTAACTTGGGTTAAATTCTGCTGACCTAGGTGAAATTCAGGGTTAATCGGGTTAAACAGAAGTGTCAAAATCAACTGCTTCATTTTTAAGTTTTAATAATTTATGTTTATTTATTTCAAAAGGAAAAAGCATAAAGGCAATAATTTGATATTAATTGATTATTTATAGCTAAAATATTGTTTAAATCTAAAAAAAAACTGCACGACCAATGAAAAAGCAAAAGAGTTATGTTTTGTTTTGACATAAAGCCGATAATTAAGAAAATACCGAAAAGCCTCGTGAATTCTAATAATAGCTGATTGGATCTACTCCAACCCATCGGACCAATTTCTAAAAATGCCTATAATAGTTAAATAAACGAGTAAATAAAGAAAATATCAGTAATTACAACTAAACTGCTCAACAAAAAGATCGTACCATTCAATTTTTAACCCATTTTCAAACTGCGTAACTTTTTTAAAAATTAACTTATTTGAATATCTAAAACGGAGTTTAAAACAGCGTTTCTTCTACCTTAAGCTGTATTGCATTTTAGTTTTAGTAAGTGAATATTATCATGATGTACAGGGTGATCAATAGAGTGTGCAAAAAAACAAAAACGAGCCCATTTCTGTGGATTTTTTTTTTTGGTTTATAATATGGGTTGTTAGCAAGGTCATATCAGTATCTCTAGACGTTTATGCCCGTTTTTGAATTGAGGACCTCTGGTTTGCGATACACCTCAACGTCAATTTTTGTAATCAATTCATTAAAAAGTCTTCATAACTGGAAAATGGATTGACGTGATTTCAACGAGTGTTTCCTATATTCCGGAAAGCTCATTTCATGTAGATTTTTTTGTGTCCTAAGCACTTTTCGATAGGTTATAATTTATGTGAGTATGACAGGGCCAACAAATACAAAAACATATCTAATTTAGACAGCCTTAGAAGTTCAAGTTTGTGTTAGGGTATTTGGTGTTGTACACCATGATATACAGAGTGATCAACAAAGTGCTCCCAAAAAATTTAAATGTTTAATTTTGTGCCATTTTGGATAGCAAAATGTTTTACTTATTAGAATAATATTGTTTCTTCGATATTCCTAGACGTTGTTGCAAGTCATTTTTATTAAAATCCTAGATAAATGTAAATTTAGTATTTCCCAGTAATCCATTTTACACATGTTTTATACAAAACGTTAAAAAATAAAACATTCTCATTGGATAAAATGTTTTTTAATCTCACTTGCGTAAAATAACATTCAATAAACAACAACAGATAGAATTAATTATGGTACAAACAAACAAAAACATTGAAACTAATAATGGGTGGGTCCCCCGTGAGCCCTCCTAACTTCCTCTACCCTTCTTGGCATGCTATTCACTAAGCTTGCAAGGAAGTCCTGGGGAATATCGTTCCATTCCACTGAGGCACTTAAACAGCATAAATCGAATAACTATAGAAATCGTTCCGAGATATTGACACAAACTTCAACTTGGCCATTTTAAAACAGAACACACACATATGGTCCCTTTCGCGTTCAATAATTTATCCTATATTTAGGCTGTCTAAATTAGCTATGTTTTTGTATTTGTTGGCCCCGTATACTTATAAAACTATAACCTATCGAAAAGTGCTTGGAACACAAAAAAATCTACATGAAATGAGCTTTCCGAATATGAAACACTCGTTGAAATCCGTCAATCCATTTTCCAGTTATGGCTTTTTAATGAATTGATTACCAAAATTTGACATTTAGAGGTGTATCGCAAGCCAGAGGTCCTCAATTCAAAAACGGGCATAAACGTCTAGAAATATTGATATGACCTTGCTAACAACCCATATTATAACGACAAAAAAATTACCACTGAAATGGGACACACTCGATATTTTTGTTTTTTGCAGCACTCTATTGATTACCCTGTACATCATGATAATATTCACCTTACTGAAACTAAATGCAATACAGCTTAAGGTAGAAGAAACGCGGTTTTAAACTCCGTTTTAGATATTCAAATAAGTTAATTTTTAAAAAGTTACAGCAGTTTGAAAATGGGTCTAAAATTGAATGGTCAAGTTCTAATACCAATAAAATAAGACTTAATATTATTCCAACTAATAAAACCAAAAATACAAAATAAGCATCCTCCACATCTAAGCTTAGTAAATATTGGTTTTGTGAAATCCTGGTAACGGCTTTTGGAAAAACTAGGTTTTTCCCTTTGAATCAGTCCAGCTTCCTCAAGGTGCAAAAATCTGTGAAAATCAAGAACACATACAGTTAATTTTTTTTTTTTAAAGTAGGTTTTTTTTTAAAGAATTCCGCTATAGTCCGTTACTTTGTGACAATACATTTTCTTTACGTTGAATGTAATAAAAAACACAAATACTTACTTTGTTATTTTGTCACATATTATATTGCTTTGCGACCCTTTGGTTGCGGCATATGTCAGTTTCGACATACGATGTCACTTTCTCCAAACGACTGTTTAGAAGTGAAACAATTACAAAAAAAGTGCATGAACTACATACCTTATAACGTAGATTTAACATCTGGTTTATCCTTTACAATTGTTAGGTCCCCATCTGCATTGTTGACAAGTATACTGCTATAATAAACTTTACGAGTTAGTCTGAAAATATTAAATAATTCGAAATTTATGCCACCGTCTTTGCAGATTAGATAGATTTACATTACTTATTTTATTGTGTTTATGAATTTCTAGATTTGCTGCTCGCAATATATCCCGGTTCTTGCTTTAGATGCAAAGTGTAGACATTTTCATAACTGGTCTCATATTGGGAAGAGATGAATCGGTCTAGAAAATGGTCTTGTACTTTGGTTTCTAATGCCTATTAAATGATGCGTGGTATTCTTTAAATCTTTTTCGAGTGCTGCCGGCCTGTTTGTCACAATGTAACGGCTGTGCACATTTCCGGGACACTTCAGCCTAGCAACCCAGATTTTATGCGTTTGTCAATCTTGTCTTTACGTTAAAAGTGTGGTTGAATGGCATTTGCGATGGACAAATGCTATTTTCATATTATTACACTTAAAATACTTCAGCTATCTTTGTCAGATAGATAAGTCCGAAGGTATGGCAGGGTGTGTGTTTTTGTCCGGTGTTGGGATGCTTTTATTTTGGGTATATTTTACTTATGGTATTTAATTTCTGTTTTTGTTAATTAGGTTATTAATGTGTTTAATTTTGTAGCCGTTATTTATGGCAATCGATCTGATGGTATTTAGTTCTTTGTTTAATTTGTCTTGTTCTAGTGGGATGGCAAAGGCTCGGTGAACCAGTAGATCTTATATGCTGAAAATTTGTGGCTATTTGGGTGATTAGAGTTACTAGGAATGGTTGTATCTGAAAATGTGGGTTTTCTATAAATATCAAATTTCAATTTATTATCAAATTTTGTTATGCTTATATCTAAGAAATTAATACAGTTATTTTCTTCTTTTTCTACTGTAAATTTTATTTTTTGGATGAATGGAATTTAGGTGGTTTAATGCAAGTTGTAACTCTTCATGCAGTTCCGGTAAAGCAAACAAGGATATCATCCACGTATCTATACCAAAATGTTTGTGTTTAGCAAAAGGTGTATTTAAAAAATTTTCTTCAAGTTTTGACATAAATATTTCAGCAAGTAACGGGCTAAGGGGTGATCCCATTGCTAGACCATCATTTTGTTTATAAAATTTGTTATTAAACTGAAAGTAACTACCGTTAATGCAGAGTTTAAGTAATTCTAAAATTTCTTGATGTTTTACTATGTTAATATTTTTTCGAAAAGCATTTCATCTATAATATCTATACAATGTTGGTTTGGGATATTCGGAAACATATTTGTGACATCAAATGATATTAACGTGGAGTTATTTAAAAGTGTTTTATTTTTAAGGTGATTGGTTAATTCTATGGAATTTTTACTGAGAAGGTATTGCGCCTCAGAATTAGGTTATAAACTCCACCCCATAGAATTTGATATCTTAGATGACAATGTTAGATCTAACATAAGTAAAATTATCCATGATAAATATTTACATCAAGTCAAAAAACTTAATAAACTTATAAAGTCAAAAAATAATTATAAAAAACAACCTTAAATAGAAGACAAAAATTTAATGATAGAGTGATAAACTTATCAGAAACTCAATTTTCAGAACAAGAAATAGATTTACTAAAAAACGGTCCAAAATATAATCCTTTTAATAAACAAATAAAAAATAATTTAGAAACTATAGTAGCTGAAGTAGAAATATCCTTACAAAACTCTGAAAATTCAAACTCCGCCAAAGAAAAAATAAAAAACCTTATTAAAAATCCTAACAACTCGCCATCAGTTCCACAGCAGCAAGTGATTCTAAAGTCATTAAAAGAAAAAATCCAAACGGATAATCTTTCAATCACAAAAGCAGATAAAGGCAATTCTATAGTAATTTTAAAAAATGAACAATACATAAATAAAATAAACGACTTCCTGAGAAAAAGAACAACCTACTCAACTGCCAAACGACCCCACCGAAAAACTCAAAACTATTAAAAGACACAATTAAAGATATTCAGGGCATTTTTAAATGAAAAAGAAAGTATTTCTAATAAATAAAATCCATCCCCCCCTAATGTTATATGGCCCACAAACAGTACATAAAATGGGGAACCAATAAGACCGGTTGTTTCCTTATAAACACTCCTTTACAAAAAGAGCAGAAAAACTTTAATAACATTATCAGGAAGCTTTACAATTTACGCCAAAATTCTTTGTATAAAAATTCCATAGAATTAATCCAATCACCTAAAATAAAACACTTTAAATAACTCCACGTTAATATCATTTTGATATCACAAAATATGTTTCCTGAATATCCCAAACCAAGATTGTATAGAGAATAGGATAAAAATACTTTTCGAAAAGTATTAATATAGGGAAAATATCAAGAAATTTAGAATTACTTAAACTCTGCATTTAACGGGTAGTTACTTTCAGTTTAATAACAAATTTTATAAACAAAATGATGGTCTAGCAATGGGATCAAATTCCTTAGCCCGTTACTTGCTGAAATATTTATGTCAAACTTTTGAAGAAAATTTTTTTAAATACACCTTTAGCTAAAACAATATTATTATTTTTGGTATAGATACGTGGATGATATCCTTGTTTGGTTTTTTTATCGAACTGATAAAGAGTTACACTTACATTAAACCAATTCCAACTATCTATCCAAAATAAAATTTACAGTGGAAAAGAAGAAAAATAACTGTATACTTTCTTTAGATATAAGTATAACAAAATTCTTGGATAATAAATTGAAATTTGATATTTATAGAAAACCCATTACTTTTCAGATACAACCATCTTTAGTAACTTAATCACCCAAATAGCCACAAATTTTTCAGCATATAGATCTATGGTTCACCGAGCCTTTGCCATCCCACTAGAACAAGACACAATTAAAGAAAAGGAACTAAATAACACCATCAGATCGATTGCCATAAATACCAACGGCTACAAAATTAAACACATTAATAACCTAATTAACAAAAACAGAAATTAAATACCATAAGTAAAATATACCCAAAATAAAAGCATCCAACTCTGACAAAATACAATAAACCCTTACATATTTTGGACCTATATCTGACAGTGTGGGCCAAAGCAAAATATTTTAAGTAAAAATAATATGAAAATAGCATTTAAACCATCGCAAAAATTATCCAACCACCTTTTTAACGTAAAAGACAAGATTAATAAGCATAAAAGAAAACTCTGGAGTTTATAGTCTGTGAACGTTCAGAGTGCAATAGCTGCTACATAGGACAAATACGCTGAAGCTTCTGAAAAAAAGATTTAAAGAACACTACGCATCATTTAGATTAGGGCAGCAAAGCAAATCTCAAATTTTTCTCAAACCATTTTCTAGTACTTGGTCATTCTTGCCCTAATATAGATAGTGCAAAGGACCTTTACACTCCTAGAACAAAAAAGTAAGAACTAGGATATACAGCAGAACATAGAATCTATAAACACAATAAAAATAGTAATGACTTATAGTTACAACCTGTAGATATGGTGTCATGCGTCATCCTCTCTTAGTGCAATGCCAGAAATATTAAAATAAAATAAACCATTTTGGTTGTTAACCATGTATTTTAGCAGGCTGTGTATTAAAGTATAGCTTTACTTACCCAGCTGTTAAAAAATCAATCTAAAGACGAATTTTTGGGCACCGCTAAATACATTTTAAAGGCTATGAAGGAATCTACACTTCTAACCGATCTAATGGTTTCTTCGTCAAATACCTTTGCCATTTCATCGTAACTAAAAGGAAGTTTTAATCATAAATTTTTGTCCATAAATTAAAGAAATATATTAATAATTTAAATAGTAAATAATTCAAATTTATTTTAGAAAAAAACATGTTTTGATACTGTGTTTTCTTTATACAGGGTGAGTTTTTTTCTATGCGTAGTACAGAGTATTCAGGAACCGCTGCAGCTACAAAGATGGTTGAATGGGAAAAATGTATTTTTTAGAGCTGGGTTTTCAAATCACCTTTTGTTTTATCAAGAAAAAATTATAGCTTACTAGATATTTTGATTTGTTTTTTTCAAAAATTGGTTTTTTGCTAAAACTCAGTTAATATTTGGGAATGAAAAAAAGAAAGGTGAAATCCGATATTTAATGTTGTAGTCCGTTTTTGAGCTATGATATAAACTTGCATTTTTTTAAATGGAAACCACAGTTAGCTATCACATTTTTTAATGTCCTTTTGTTAAGGTTTTTAACGGTTACAGCAAGATATACTTTAAATAAAAAAATACCGCAGTTTTGAGAAAAATTAATTTTATTTTTGTTTTTATGTCATTTAAACTTAAACAATTAAACTAGTTTTAGTGAAAATTACTTTTTTTCATCTCATCTAGTACTATAAATGTTTTATATCTATTAATTAAATAAAATCAATAATATAAGATTTTTATATTATTTGTAGAGACTAACTTTTATAAATAAAAATTATTTAAGATTTTATTTTTAAAAGTTTGTAAAAAGTTAAAGGAGACATTATTAGTATTACATTAAACTTTGAAAGACAAACTAAATTAATTTAAATAACTAACAAAAATTAACAATTATTAAGCAAAAATATCTTAAACTTTTAAATTTGCCACAATAGTAATTAAAATTGTGATTTAAATTAAACTAAGAAACATGGGTAACATAACTGTTTAAAGATGATTAAAAATTTTACTATTATAGCCTATACTTATTTTTTCTCTTTTTAAAACCAAATTTGTTGCCTTCTGGACACAACGTCTATACGTTACAATCATAAAATATTATTGTTACGTAAACTGGGTCTCACGAGCATAAAAATTAAAATAACTCCTGGAAAGGCTGTCAAAAAAAGAGAAGGAATTTTAACAATACTGGTATAATTGTTTCTTGGCCAACTAGCAAAAAAACAGAAATTTAAAAATTATTGTGTCTAAAACCAATTTATTTTTTTATTTAAATGCATTCTTTAAAAGAAACTTATAAAAAGGCCTTTTAAAAATGTCATTGCCAACTATGGTTGCCATTTTAAAAATGAAAATTTATGTCGTACCTCAAAAATGGCCACTACATTAAATATCTGATAACACCTTTCTATTAAAAAGATAATTATCTACAAGTCTTCTTTTTACACGTTTCTTCTATTTAAAATATTAACTAAGTTCCAAAAAAACACATTTTGGAAAAATGTTTTTTTTTTTAAATATCTAGTAAGTCATGATTTTTTGGACAAAACAAAAAGTCATTTAAAGTTAGCTCTTAAAACTACAATTTTTTCCCCATTTAGGTATCTCTGTAGCGGCAGTGGTTTCTGATATATCCGGTCTAAACATCGACAAAAACTCACCCTGTATATTAAAATTAACCAAATATAATAATAACATTAACGTATATGAATCAAATGTATAAAAAACAATAGAGTATAGTATGATTCTAAAATGGTATATTTTACAATTTTTTTAAAACACTTTTTATTACTAAAGTTTTCGCTAATAAATAAGGAAATCGTGGATATACCGTGCAAATGCAAGAATCTAATCGCAAAAATACAGTTTTAAGAAAATTTACATTTTCTCTTTTATCCATTTTGATAAAAGACTGCTATGTCAACGTGCTAACTTTAAAAACCCTCCCTTAAAACACCGTTTACATATTAAAATGTAAAACCCCTTTTGTACATTAAAAAATGTAGAAACATGAAATGACTAATTTTGTCATTAGACTCTTTTGCCTTTGCACGGTAGAGATCGAGCTTATTATTTATATTTTAGAAAATAAACATAAATAGATTAAAAATAATTTTAAAATATTATGTTATAAACATACAGTGTGTCCACGGATATATTTAAATATACCTCTATTTTTATATATATATATATATATATATATATATATATATATATATATATATATATATATATATATATATATATATATATATATATATATATAAAATTTAATGTTATGATAAAAAGATGTAAATTATAAGGCAAAAACGATGTAAAGAAATGATCTAAAAGGATTTTAAATTTTATCCCTATTAAACCACAAAATGCAAAACTTTACTTTTGTGTTTTAAATATTCTTAAATAATTTTAGAATGACAAAGCTTTGACATTTAGAATAAGGATTATTTATGACAGTTAATTTAGTTTGATCAAATCTCTCTACGGGGTAATTTGGATGGTATTTTTTTCCCAATTTTTAATACGAGGTTTTGTTTTTAAAATATGACCTAACCTTTACATATTTTTTTAGGGTTTTTCTTATGTAATATTTGTAAATTTGAACCTACCCCGTATACTCTATGAATACTAATTTAAATTAGTGTTTAATGAGTTTTAGTGTATGAAGAGATTTTTCTCAAAAATATATATAGGTATTTTTTTAATTTAAAAATAAAAAATAGTAGTTAAAGTTCGTCGGTAAACACACTGTATGATCAACCCATAATAATTATTTAAAAAAAAAACTTAAATTTAAATATATCCATCTATGTCTTTGTTTACACTACCATAATTGTATACCGGGTGCTCACGAGATTCCTTACAATCAAGCAAATTTTCTTGAGAAGTCTTACATAGATATTTTTGATGCAAATTTCTTATGTTTTTATTTTATGCAGCACATCCTGTTTAACCAGAAGTACTCTTAACTTTGCAATTTTATTTGGAACATCCTAAATATTTTCAAAAAAATATTCCACAGACAATTCAAGAAAATACACGTACCAAATGTTCTACCTATCCTAATTAGTTTTTAAGAAAACGGCGTTTATAAATATCATGTTTACTGCCATGTTTATCGATTTGTTAAAAAAATACAAATGATGGCAAAAAAGGGCTAATGCGATTTTTAACACAAATGTAATCACTATCCTATCACCGTGAAAACACAATTTACGATTTTACTGGAAGAGCCACAAAAATTGACGTTTGGCCATAAATAATTTTAATGAAAACCACTGTTTTAAGCCTTAAATTTAAACTTAACATGAACATTAATGCTAAAACACTACTCTTAAAAATAGCAACGAAAATATATTTTATAACGTTTTACCATTAATACCCTAAAAACTCTAGGGATAGGGTATAGTTAAAAAAAAATATTAAGAAATTAGTGTTTAGTTTAAATTTAAGGCTTAATAGTGGTTTCCATTTGAATTACTAAAGTTCTTTATTGACAAAACATTACTTTGTCACTTTCGGTAAAACCGGAAATCGTTTTTTTAGGGTGATAGGATATAAGGTATAATATGTGGTACATGTATTTTCTTAAAATTGCCTGTAAATTTATTTTTAGAAGAATATAAAGGGTTTTCCATTTAAAATAGCAAAGTTAAGAGTACTTTCGGCTTAACCGAATGTGCCACATAAATTCTGAGACATCAAAAATCTGCATCCCATCCAACCATACATCCGACCAAAATATTAAAATTGTGTAACAGTTCTCAAGAAAATTACAGGCTTGATTAGTAATCTCATGGGCACAGAGTACATTTTTAATTAATACCCAAAAGTACTAGCTACATGGAAAGCAAATTTGCCATATTTCATCTTTTGCATTCCTGTTGATGTATTTACAAAAACTCCTTTTCATGGCCCAATATCTTGGAATTGTATAAATTTAATCGTACTTTTTCATCTACTACGTCATTGGGGTTCTAAAAATAGTTTAAAGCAAACAAATATAAAATTAAGCAATCTCAGTATGGTGTTTTAAAGTAGTTTACCAAGAAGTAATAAGTATTGTAGAAGTTATTATCGCCACCCAAAGACATCCCTGTCTCCAATATTTTGTTAAAACTATTTATATCTTCACTTGTTGACTGCAATAAGACAAAAAATTGGGCTGAATATGCTACAAACACTAAAAGAGTAAAAAATACATCCAGAGGCATACTATTCTTCCAGAATAGGTGTAAAATAATATTGAGGAACCTAAAACAGAGAATAATTTATGCATTCTGACATTCAAACAAATGGTTACAATTTATCTGGTATAATATATTGTTGTATATTTAATACCTTAATTAAAACATCTGTTTAATTATTATAATAGCCATTTGGATACTGGAAATAAAGTAGGCTCTAAGAACCAAAAAATAAAATATGTGATCCGTTAGCCAGCGACAGATTTTCGTGACTAATTTCCTCTCAGTCCATAACTTGTAAAATGCTTTAAGAGGGTTGTACATGAATTGTTGTGAGCGTCAGCTGCTGCTACGATGGTGGAATTATACGGGGTGCTCCAAAAAAGGTTCATATTAAACTTGTTTTTTTTTAATGGAACACCCTGTATATTAGTTTAGTTTTGAATTGTTGAAATAAAAATACCGTAAATTTTATTAACGATACCTATACCAAAAATGTAAGGTTTTCAAGATATTTAGGATTTTTGGAAAATTCTTCACAAAAATAAAATTTTAATATATATTACCTTACTTATCCTTGCCTTTGTATATTATTTTAGATAAGTAAAGTATTAACTGTACTATCAACTACATTTAAATGTTTTACTAAACACTATACAGGGTGCTCCGAAATTAATATAATAATAAATATTAGTTACTGGACACCCTGTATAATTTCAAGTAAAAAAATAAATAATTTTAGGTGATTGTACACCTAAATTTCTAGCAACCTAATATAATGTAAAAAGTCGAACATAACTAAGGTAGGATATATTAAAATTTTATTTTTGTCATGATTTTTTCACCAATCCCAAATATCTTAAAAACCTACAAGTTTTGGTATGGGGATCGCTGATAAAACTTACATTGTTCAAACTCCTTTAATTTAAAAATAAACAAATATACAGGATGTTCCATTTAAAAAGACATGTTTAATATTGACATTTTTGATGGACACCCTGTACCATCGGAGACGCAGCTGACGCTCACAACGATTCATGTACAACCCTATTGAAGCGTTTTACGAGTTATGAACTGAGAAGAAATAACTGACAAAATTTTGCATCTGGTTTACGGTCTAATGTAGGAATTTGGAATTATAACGATACCGCATCTTCATAATTATACAGGGCTAGTAGAAAAAACCGGAACGGTGGATTATCTCAGCAACCGTCAAATATAAATTAATCAAATTTTAAGCTAAGGGGTAACTGAACATGGAGAATTAAAAAATTGTATTTGCAAGGTTGCCAAGTTTATAGTTTTCTCTGTAGGTTAGAAAATTTTAAATTTGGAATACCCTATTTTTCGATTATTGTAATCAATTGCTTAAATAAACTTTATTATGACCTTATAATATCGTTTTTACTTTTGTCAGTTTCGAAGATTTGGCATCATGCTTTTTTCGAAATTAATACAAGAACGGCTAGGTATGGTCAATTATCTAAAAAATGATCCAACCAATATTCATCAAAATTAGTACAGGGGTGAAACTGGACCTTCAAAATTCATAAATAACATTTTTGCGACGTTTTTAAGTTCTTAAAAAAGTCAAGAAAAGGGAATAAGAAAATTTAATTATGAAACATCGCAAATGCAATTTCTGAATTTAAAATGTCCAGTTACTCCCTGTATTAATTTTGACGAATTTCGGTTGGATCGTTTTTGAGATATTTGATCATACCTGGTCGTTTCTATATTCATAGCTTGATGCCATATCTTCGAAATTGACAGGACGTAAAAAACGATAATATCAGTCCATAATAAAGTTGATACAAGCAATTGATTACAATAATAAAATAAAGGGTATTCCATTTAAGGTTTTCCCTAACCTACAGAGAAAGCCACAAACTTGGCAACCATGAAAATCTAATTTTTAAATTCTTCCTGTTTAGCAACTCCTTCAGCAGAAAATTTAGTTTAGTTATATTTAACGGTTGCTGAGATAATCCACCGTTCCAGTTTTTTGTACTAACCTTGTATTTGTTTATTTATTGGAAATACCAGTAAACATTAAAATCTTTTTATGCAGGGTGTTATTTAAAAAACAATACTTTTTGTAGAACCTTGTATATTATAACCATTAAAAGGACCCTTAAAATAGCTCTAAGGAAATATCAGAAATTATGTCTAAGTTTTATACTTTCAGAAAATCTGACTATTCAGGTTTTCTGGAAATTATTAAATGCACGACCATTTTTATAGAAGTTATTGGCTTTATATTCAGGAGCTTTAAAAAGATGTGTCACAAGAACCCGCTTTCTTTTATTTATTAAGATGTTTGCCAGGAGCCATCTTGAGTTTTTATTTAAAGCCATTTTTAATATTGCATCTAGGTGGTCATAATTAAACGAAAATTATTTTAGTAACCCTTGGTGATGTTAGAAAAATACAATCGTAACGTTTTAGTGCCTAATATGAAAGATAGTAATAAAACAATTTGGCAAATTGACATTTTCGTATCTTAATTTTATTTTTTAAATAGTAACCCTTCTTAGACAAGCATTTTCTGAGAAGGATTTTTGACGAATTTAACGATATCAATGTATTTACAATCAGATTAAAAATAAGGTCATAAATAAAAAACTTTTTAAAATGTTAAATTACTATTTAGAATTGTCTCAGAATTTCAAAAATGTAAAAAAAACTGGGTGTTACTGGCGATTTAAAAATTTAAGATAGGAGTAATTTTCGGTTAAACCGAAAGTAACCCAAATGTAAATAATGGGCAAAAACTCTCCACTTTCCATACCATACCATTTACTCATACAGAGTCTTATTTTTATACAGTGCTTGTCTAAATTCAGTACCCTCCCTCCTAACTTCTAAATCGTTTGGTATTTTTTATGAAAATTTGGGGACTTTAGTAAGACAACATAAACCAAATTTTAGACAGGAAACCACAAATATAAATGTCAATCTGACAGCTGAACGACATTTTGAAAAGTAAATATTAAATGGAAAGGGGGGTCTAGTGGCACATCATTTTAAAGCTCCTGACGAGTACTTCATAACCCCAAAATATAATGTCAATACCTTTACCTCCTACATAATGGTGGTACTTTGAAAATTACCTGAATACCTCATTTAGATAGCCGTATTTCCGAATCTAATAAAGTTAGATACAAATAAGGTGATATTTTTTAAAGCACTTTTAAGGATTTATTTAATGGTAATATTGGTAATACTATACAGGGTTGGACTAAAAGTTTAGATTTTTTTAATGACGAACCCTGTATATTAGATCACCATTAAAAAACCTTTAAGAAAATATCAAATTAGGTATGTATATCTAACTTTATTAGTTTTGGAGATATGGCCATCCAAATAAGGTATTTAGGTAATTTTCAAAATACCGCCATTTTTTGGGGGTAAAAGTATTAACTTAATATTTTGGGGTGGTAAGAATTCGTCAGGAGCTTTAAAATGATGTGTCAAAAGACCCCCTTTTCATTTGATTTTTTCTAAAATAGCGCCCGACAGCTGGGCGTTTTGACATTTATTTGTGTCATTTCTTGTCTAAAATCTGGCCTATATTGTCTCACTAAAGTCCCCTAATTTTCATAAAAAGATACCAAACAATTTAAAAGTTAGGAGGAGGGTTCTGACTTTAGACAAGCACTGTATATCTAGTACTGAAGGAGTTATGGTTTGCCTAATAAATTCGTTGGCACCCGATATAGTATTCACGCCTGTATTTTATTTTCTCAAATTTTAATTTTATAAATTGATTCGTTTAAAAATTAAAAGAAGGACACTCAAGAAGTGCAGTGTATACATTTTTTATAAATAAATGAACAATAAGAGAGTCAAAATATTGCTACAAACCTCGTTGTGTAGCCGTGGTAACTACTAAATCAAACGCTATAGACCAGCAACATTCTTGGCTACGTTTTCTATTTTTAAAAAATATTGTTCCATTTTTGCAACTGTTGCTGTCATTACAAAAAATGCGATTGCTAATCCCAAAAGAATGAACCAAAGTGACTAAAAAATTAAATTTAGTTTTACAAATATTTTATTAGATCTTATTTTGTATATGTACAATAAAAAATAATACTAATAAAACTTAGATTAATTAATTTCCTAGGTATATTCTCAGCGAAAAGAGGCCGATTTGAGAAAATCGCCGATACACTTCAAGATATTTATTGAGAGGGACGAAAAAAATTGGACGGCGCTCCTTAGACTCCTTAACCACCAGGGTCACCGACCCAAAAATCTTAAATGAGAAATATCTGAACCTACTACATGAATATCTTTACCTACTACAAACTACAAAATGGCGGTTATTTTAAAAATTAATCAAATTCCTGCTTGGAAGGGTCATATTTTTAAAACTAATAAAGTTGGATGTACTTTAGAACTCTTGTAAAAATATTTTTATTGCAAATATAATATACAGGCTGGTTCATTAAAAAAGTATATCCATTTTGTCCTACCCTGTATATTATTATTCGTATTACCATTTAAAAGATCCTTAAAACAGCTTTCGAAAATAATGCCATTCCTATCAGGACGCTTATTCTTGAATCTCCGGGAGGGAACACTCCCGGGAACTTTTATGGGAAAGGTTATAGAACGGCGGGAACGAATTTTCTCCACCTCAAGAGGTGGAGAACTTTTAGTTCCCGGGAGTTGCTTGCTCACAGTGAACTTCTTCTTTTTAAGAATACTGTTTTGACAATATTTTCGTGAACTTTACTCACTTCCCGCAAAGTTCTCCTCCCAGAGATTCAAGAATAAGGGTCCAGGTATTTTGGTAATTTTGAGAGTACCGCTATTTTGTATTAGGTAAAAGTATAGACTTTATATTCTAGGGTTATTAATTGCTCGTCAAGATCTTTAAAATGATGTATCACTTGACCCCTCCTTCTCATTTAAGAATTTTGGGGTCCTAAGGATTAAGGGGTTGAGGGGCGTCCGCCGGCGCCGTCCAATTTTTTGTAAATTACGTTCCTTGTTAATAAATATACAGGGTTGTTTTCTAACAAGGGTATGAAACCTTAAGTTGTTACCCTTTATGGTATTTTATGAAAAAAATCCTTTTTAAAATATGTCCGAGTTGCTTCCTTACTGAGATACTTTAAACTTAAAAAAAAAAGAAAAAAATTCTAAATATTTTAAATACGCTTAAGCCGTTTTGGATAAAATTTGGAACATTTAAAGTAATAAGGCGCTTATTCAGGCCTAACCAGATTGTTATTATTTGGCCCAGTGGCGTCTTAGTGGGCACCGCAACTTTTATTATTGAAAATAAAAGTGCGTTACTGACGTTTTTGACGTTTTTATATTTTTTATAATTAGGCAATTATTGGTACAACTATTTAGCCCATTGTATTTTTTTGTATCTAGCTTCGTTTTCGGGAAAAATAGAGGCTACTTTAATTTCTTCTAGAAAGTACCCATGGACGACATGGTATAAAAACAAAAATAAAAAAATACAATTACTTGCTTTTAAATAAATAGTCGTGTATTTTATCGAATATCGTTATTTTTCTTATCTACTTAGGTGAAAATTGTTAATTTTTTAATTTTTGATTTTATTTTGATGCTGTTTATGATCTTTTTAGCATTACTTAAAGTGGCTTTTTTCGAATCGAATCGAAAAAGATACAAGAGACTTAAAAGTTTATTTACATTTTTTTAATTAAAGTAATATTAATAATAATAAAAAAATATAAAAACGTCAAATAAAGTCAGTGGCGTACTTTTTTTCTCAATATTATAAGTTGCGGTGCCTACTGAGCCCACTAGACCCAATAATAATCTGGTTGAGACTAAATAAGCGCCTTATTGCTTTAAATAAATGTACCAAATTTTAGCCAAATCGGCCTAAGCCATTAAAGATTTGTTTTACCTAAATATAAATCTAGCATAAAATATATTAAATAAGCCAAAATAAATAGTTAGTTGTTAGTAAAATCCATTTTAATTTTAACTTGGCACATACTGTAGGACTATTTAAAAAACTTAAAGAATTAAAACTCAATAGTTTAATAAAAAAAATAACCCAAATGATATTGGCATTCATTTAAGGGTTAAAACCATCTTAAATGTGCTTGTATTAGCACACAATTTCTTTAGGGTATGATTTGGACCACCCTGTAGATACTTTGCGGGTCTGCAATCTTTAAAACCAAATTTTGTCTTTTAAAAAATGTATTTTTAACCAAATAAACTAAATTTCTTATTTCGATAATATATGTTTTTGAAAAATATTTTTAAAATAAAGCAATATAATGAGCTTTTTAATATCCTCTAGTGACGTCACTAGAAAGCCCTAAATATAAAATATTACGAGTGACCCTCCAAATTTTTAATATCACCATAAGGCTGAAATTTTAACATTCAACAATCTAAAAGAATTTCACCAATGCCGGTTTTCAATGCAAATGGTGCAAAGTCCTTTATAAAAATTTTTTGTAAATATCTTAAATACAATTTATTTAACTTTGTTGTAATTTGGAAATGACATTTATAACTGTAGGAAGTCTATTTAGCACTAAAATCAATCAATTTAATTAGTCCATTAGCGTCTTCAGCAGACTTGAACGAATATTAAAAAAGAAATACGCCACTGGCGTAAAAATGCGTATAAAAACTTAATTGTAATTTTAGATTAGGCAAATAAATATACAGCCTTTAAAATTCTTATTTTTTTTTTTTGTATTTTGTTTGAATAAAACAAAAAATAAATAAATTCACTAAATTGTATACCTATTTCTGGGCCAAAAAAGAGACAATAAAGATTTTTTTTTAATGAGGTTTTATAATTTCCCATTAGCAATTATGTAACAACAACAAATACTTAATAAAATAAAGTTTATACCCATACTAATAAAAAGATACTTAAATATGTGTGTTCGAAATTTTAAAGTTTTTTTAAAAGCTAGGAACCTACTAATTTTTAAATAATTTTAAAGACTATATCAGTTTATTTTGATCTACTGTGTTATAAGTTTTATAAAAAAACCTTTTTTATTTTAACAATCGCTTTTTTCTATAATTCAATACGATACGGAATGTTGGTATATTTTTTAAAAGAAAAATAAATTAAAAGTACCTTTGAAAAAGTAAACATCCAAATATTTTGGGTATATGACAGTGGTGGAGCTAGAAAATACCATTTTAATTCATTTAAGTTTATATTTCCTGTAGAAGATAGAAATTTAAAATCTTGAAGTCTTTGTCGGGAAATAGCCGCTACATTACCTTAAAAATAAAAATTCTTTATATATGTATATTTCATTTAATTTATTAATTTCAGCCCTAAAAAGTTAAGAATTATTGCGAATTTTAGGTTGCAACAAAACATTTGAAATATTATTATTTCTGAATTGTATCCGCAGTTGGTTTCTTGTGAAACATTTTTTTAAATATTAATACTAAATAGAAAAATTGCTTTTAATGTTTCAAAATTATTAGAGCATTACTGTACAATTGTTTCTGCCTTTCTAGGAAGCCCTAGAAAGGCGAAACAATTGTAGAGTAATGCTCTAATAATTTTGAAACATTAAAAAGCAATTTTTTCTATTTAGTATTAATATTATTATTTCTGTTAGGCGGGTCGATAAAGCTATATTTTCCGCCCATCACAAACTCGAAAAGAAAATAATTTTAAATGTTTTTGTATAGCTTAAGATATACATTTTTTGTTTTATGTGATTTACACAAAAATAGTATAGCAAGTCATAAAATTTTTGGGCATTAGAAGTATTTCGCCGTTTTTGTTTATTTTGGTCTTTGAATTATGAAACGGTTTAAATTTTAAATTTGCTTTGTAAAAAAACTAGTAGCCTTGGATTAAAATTTTGTATATAATTTAATATAATACAGTTTTTTACGAATGCTTTTTTTTAATTCAAACATTTTTGTTCTATTTGTGCAATTTTTTTAAATTGAAGTATATATTTTTTATTGTATTTTTTAAAGTTGACAAAAAAACGAAAAGTTCTTAGCAAAACTTTTAGCGTTTATTTTTTTTATAAGTTTTTATACTTTCGACTAGATATTTATTAATGAAAAAAAACAGTATATTAAGAATAATATAAAGCATATTTTCTCCAAATTTTTAGCTTAATGGAACTATTTTTGTAGATGATAAAAATTAAAACCGAAAAAATAGTTTTTTGAACTTTGGTCGAAATTTTTTATACCTAAATAAAAAAATTATTTAAAAGGATGCATTGCTTAGCTAGAAATTGCAAAAAGCATTTTTTACTTTTAAAAACGGGTGGTGGTTTTTACCACCAACGGATTATTTTGGTCCGAAATTGTTTTTATTACATAGTTATGATGAATTTAACAAAAGTATACCATTGGTGTGCTGTAAGGATTTTTATAACCATTTTTAACCTATTTCGCCCAAGCTATAAATGCTTAAAACTTTGTTAAAACTCTGTTTATTATTTTAGCTACAATTCCAACCTGCTACATCTGCCAGACCATGGCGTAAATCAAAAACATGTCTCCTTCACTGTAATCATTTGTTAATTTATTGTATTCTCCCCAGTAGCTTCTTATAATGGGAACATGAGTAGCATTATAAAAACAACATATTTTATTCATAAGTCGAAACATCATTCTAGGGTTTTGATCGTTTAAAACGTTGCTACAAAAATACATATGTATATTACATTGAGCCAAAAAAATCAACGTTTTTTGTTTTTAAAAATTGTTTGAAAATATTGTTCAAGGTGACAAGAAAACATCTTTTTTAGTTTAAAATATTAATATTAAACGAATTCAATAAATACTTTTTTGGAAAATTGGATGAGTCACAAAAAGGTCTTTTAAAAGGTTATTTAACGTTGTAATTGACTCCACAAGCAATTTCAACACCGAATAACTTTTAAAGAAGTAAATTTATTGAAAAATATTAAGAAATGTTTCTTGGGCGCATCCACTTTCCTTTAAAAATATGTATTAAATTATTTAAATGTTATAATTTGTAGTAATAACAAAAATCCATACTCAAAGCGATAATAAAGAAAATATTTTAATGTTCAAAGCCCAAAAAAGCCTTTTTAGAAAATTTAACTGTCTTTAAGACTGTGTTGGTAAAAATCTTTTATATCAGCAATTTACGAGTTTTGCATAAAAAAATTATCATCAAAAAACTTTTAGTTGCAAAGCTAGACCTCTTATAAGTATATTAAAGGCTCAAACCCTTACGATATGTTTTTTTTTCACCTTGAATAATATTTTCGATATATTTTTGAAAAAAAAGGGCGATTTTTTTGGCCAATTCTTATGTATATAAATAGATTGGTAGTTAAAAATCATTTTTGCAAAATGAATAATTTATTTAAAAAAATTCAAATTTCAAACATTCGTTGGTAGGAGAAAAATATTTTGTGTCCGACTTTCCAATTTTAAAATGACGCTAATTAAAAGTCTTGCCTACTTGAAACTTAAATAAAATAAACAGGTCCACAAAATAAAAACACTGGTCTCTGCTGGGTATTGGATAAAAGTTTTCTCACATATTTTTTCCGCTGAACATAAATATAAAGTCAAAACTAGGGGTCAAACTGCAAAAAGGGCACTAGCATTTTTTTAGATAGGGTTACGTAGTACCTCGTTTTTAAGGCCCTTGGATACACTCCCTAACGACACTTTGTTTTTAAAAATCGGCCCAGCTGTTCCACACTAACAAGCTAATAAATTTAAAACTACTGTGTTTGTACAGTAAATAAATTTTAAATAACTCTAAGACTGGAACGGCTTGGCTGATTTTCTAAAATAAAGTGGTGTTGAGAAAAAAATTAAATGACCTTTAAAACAAGGTGCTACAAAACCTCCTTGCTACAAAACGTCCTTTAAAAAAATTGCTAGTGCCCCTTCGCACCAGCAATTCGTTTTTTTTTTGTAGTTTCACCTCTAGTTTTGACTTCAGAGTCGTGTGCAGCAGGAAAAAATAAGTAAAAAATCTTTGTCCGTTACCCATCATAGACCACTTTTTTCTTATTTTGTTGACCTTTGATATTCATAATACCTTTAGGGTGCGTTCCACTAAGCGCTCACAACACTCACAACACTCAAAATGCTCGTTTTCCCGACGGTTAAAAGTGCATTTTGAGCATTGTGAGCGCTTAGTGGAACGCACCCTTAATACAAATTCATAAACATATCTTCCATAATCAAATAATATTGAGCAACAACACAGCTATCGTAGTGGTAGGGGAGGCCAAGAGGGGATTTCGGGATTTACTACAGCGCGGCAGATTAATATACCAGAGAATACCTTGTACTTGGTTAGGTATCTTCGCCAAATATAAGCCCCGTATACAGTGCCGTTCGTAAAAAACAAAATTATATCCATCAGAAATTTTCGAGGGCGTTAGATTAAGGCAAGGCGCAAATTGAGACACGTATAACGCGTGCGACGCGACGCAGCACAGCACATATTTTTGTAACTTATAAAATTAAATTATACAGCGCAAATTGACTAGCGACGCGTGGTCTAGAAAAGACGTTGATTTTTGTGACAGTGACATAGTTTCTTGCGCCGCACGCGTTAGACGCGTCTCAATTTGCGGCTTGCTTTAGATAGGGTGAGTTAATTACATGCTAAACGGTATATATTCCACTAATCTGACAATTTGAGAGTGACGTAAAGAAAGCGATTCGAACGATTTCCACAAGCCGAAATATTAACAGTATTTTTTTAACATTTAAATAGCTACAGCCGCTTTCCCCACGGATCAAAAAGTATACATTATATAACATTTTTCTCTTTTATCATCTGAGCTTTGCAACCTAATAGGCCTATACGATTCTTGAGTAAATCAAAATTTAGTTCGTGGGCTCCCCTGACCCCTACTATAGCAACCACTACCACGTGCCGAAGGTCATGGAACAAAATTATATTGATTTTAGTGGCGTTTTAAAAGGTAACAATATCCTATTTTAATTTAATCACAAATATTGTTTATACCTACCTATAGTCATCTAAGTGTCTGATGGAATCATTTAAAATAAAAGCATATGATACCCGTATTGGTTCTCCCATTAAGTCGGTGAGTATATATTCTAAAGAATCTTTTTGATATAAAACTTTATTTTCTACTATGGACCATATGTAAACAGGGGTTAAAGTAAAATTTTTTGAAAACTCTGTTATCTTGTAAATTTTATGTACTTCCATATTTAAGTAATTCTGTCTTATTAAAAATATTTGGGAAAACATTGAAAAAAATGAGTATTGCTAATTTTGTGAATATCTCCGATTAAAAGCCAAACATTACTTCTTCGGTACATATTAAATTCCTTTGCCTAAAAATAAGAAACATTTTCATACATGTACAGGGTGTCCAGTTTTCGTGTGTTTTCATATACCAGCTCCCTTACTATAAAAGATAGAAAGATGGGGTTTGCGGCTTACTGTCCTATTTTTTATGAAACTTACATTGCCGCAAACGAAATTTTCATAGCCCCCTTTGTTTCTGACATACAGGGCGATTTTGAAAATTTGTCATTTTTGACGGTCCCCTGTATCTCGATTATTTGGTAACTTTTCAATAAAGTGAAAATGGATTGTTATAGAGTTTTTACGTAGAATTCATTGGCGTAGGTAGTTTTTTCTAAAAAGTTTTGTTTTTGAGTTACGACCCAAACTTATGTTTTTTAAATGGGACACCCTATATATTATTTTTTATCTTTTTCGCTCTTTTACACGCTTTTCAAAAATATATAATAGTCCATATTTATTTTTTTAAAAAAGGAAAATTTTTACATTTTTGTAAAATTTATCATTTTCGTATAGAAGGCTATGCCCGCAAATCAAAACAAAATTAACAACATCATTTTTATTATAACAACTCTATATTAATACATAATAACTAAGCAACATTAAAAGAAAATAACATATTAATTTATTTTTATTTAGTTTAATTACAAAAATTGCTCGAATTGGGCTCCGTTGTGTTCCAAACATTTTTGACATACTTTTTCAATTTTTCGCAATCCATTTAATAAAGTAATAGGCCTACCCTGCAAAAGCCTAAACGCTTGATGTGTAGCTTCTCGAAGTTGATCAATATTGTGGTATTGCCTCATATATATTTGATTTTTCATATATCCCCATAAAAAAAAATCCAAAACAGAAAGATCTGGGGATCTTGGGGGCCACCTGACTGGTCCATTCGTACCAATCCATTTATCTGGAAATGTTGTGTCTAAATATTCTCTCACTATTTGAGCATTGTGACTTGGAGCGCCATCTTGCTGGTAATAAATATTATTTAGATCGGCCAAAGGAACATCCTCTAATATTTCCATTAGTGTATCTTGCATTATTTCTAGATGTCTATTTCCGGTTAGCGTTCCTTCATAGATAAAATACTTAATTTTAGGACCAAAAATAAAGCATGACACGCTAAATCCAAACCGACCTTGACGTTCTCGAGGAAATGTTACATATTGGTTCGTTTGGGACCAGTACCTTGAATTGTTTCGGTTTAGAATACCAGAACTAGTAAAATAAGCCTCGTCTGACCACACCACCTTTCTTTCAAAATTTGCATTTTCCTGCAACATTTGTAGGTACCAATTGCAAAAAACTACCCTACGTTCTGCATCACCGGGATGCAAATGCTGGACAAGATGGTATTTGTATGGTCTAAACTTATGTTTCTTTAGTACTAACTGAGTTTTTGATTTTTAACCCCAACTTCGTCATATATTTTTCTGCATGATATGGATGGTTGTACCGCGACAGAAGCCAAAACATTTATTTCATTTTCTTCCCTGTTTTCCTTGTTGTAAAAATTAGGCCTGGGTTTTTAAAAGATCCGTGTTCAATGAGATTGGCTTTGATATTATGAAATATTCTTTTATCGGGTTGATGTCTTTCTGGATACCTACGAAATAATTAGATATGTAACAACAAGCTAGATAGATAGATAATGATTAAGATTTTTATATTTGTTATGAATATTAATGTTACATATCAATTTTTTTTGTTAATGCTGAATATTACCAATGTCAAAATCTATTCAAATCATCCGATATGCTCACATTATAATAAAAAACATCCTATAATATATCATTGTTGAGAAGGCTACTTCTTAACCTATAGAGCATATAATATACTGTTAAACCTTACCGATTAAAATAAAGCTCCGAGGCTGCGTTGGCGTCTTCATTAGCTTGGATAAAACAAACATACATATCGTGTTTTTCATAATTCTCATATCTATTATTTTCTGCCATGTTAAACAATTTTTCACAAAAATAATAAAGTAAACTTCCACATAACAAAAATCCAAATCAAACAAATAACAGTACTATTTGACAACAATAACAATCCATAATGGCGCATTTACAGAATTTTGTTTTTGTCATGGCTATCCGTGATTGACCATCGGAAAATGATAAATTTTACAAAAATGTTAAAATTTTCCATTTAAAAAAAAAATAAATATGGACTATTATATATTTTTGAAAAGCCTGTAAAAGGGGGAATAAGATAAAAAAATAATATATAGGGTGTCCCATTTAAAAAAACATAAGTTTGGGCCGTAACTCAAAAACAAAACTTTTTAGAAAAAAACTACCTACGCCACTGAATTCTACGTAAAAAACTCTATAACAATCCATTTTCACTTTATTGAAAAGTTACCAAATAATCGAGATACAGGGGACCGTCAAAAATGACAAATTTTCAAAATCGCCCTGTATGTCAGAAACAAAGGGGGCTATGAAAATTTCGTTTGCGGCAATGAAAGTTTCATAAAAAAATAGGACAGTAAGCCGCAAACCCCATCTTTCTATCTTTTATAGTAAGGGAGCTGGTATATGAAAACACACGAAAACTGGACACCCTGTACATTCCTAAACAGGAAAATTAGATACCCAAAAATATTAAATATATCCCTGGCAATTAAAAAACATAAAATAAAGTCTAAAAATAAATACATGTATTAAATAAAAAGTATTGCATTTTTGCTTTAAATACTAAATAGCGTATCTGATAAAATAACACTAGTTTATCCTAAATAGTATGTTTACGTTACTGGGAAAAAATAAATATCACAAATAATTTTATTTTCCAATGGCGACTTGACTTAAAATTACCCGTTTCAGCTTAATCATGGCACTCTGGATTAAAATTTAAAAAATATTCAGAGCAGAAGTATAAAAAAATGACAGGGCGTGTCATTGTATTTAGAATGTCATATACTATTGAAATAAGGTAAAATATACCGGTGATGCCATTTTAAATTTAAATGTAGCCATTTCCGGTTAAATCGGAAGTGCCAAAAAACAAATGAATGGATCAACCAATCCACATTTATGTCAAATAACTACGTACCAAATTTCATGTTTATATCCTAAACGGTAAAAAGATGTAGTGGGAAACCACCTGTGAGAAACACCTGGTATAATATCAAAAGATTGCTGGCAAAATATTTTAATTGTATAAAATATTTTAATAGTATAAAAGTTTGTTGCTTGACAAGTTCGTAAATTACATTTACAAAGAAAATTGTATTAGACTTAAGTTAACAGGGTGATCACTAATGACATTTTGAAAAACAATTATATGAAGCTCTACCCTTATTTTGTCAAGTAGAATCATTCCCTTAAGTTTCGTGATCGATTTTGAATCACCCCTATATATCAGAATTAAATTTTAGTATTAGTTGTAGCATTAGCCTTAGAATTAACCTAAATTAAATTCATCTATTTTTAGTGGTACTAGTTTGGAATTTTAGAGATTTTTAAGGGTATTTCTAAAAACTAAAACTAAGTTTTAAAAAAGCAACAAACACGCGGCTAATAGGATTAAGGCAGGTTTACGGCAGCGATAGCAGGGGAGCTGAAGGTATTTAAGGCAAGTTGGAAACTTGTCCCATACTTCTCCTATTATATCCCAACACGGAACTGCAGACCTGGCTGGTGATAAGCGGGGCTAAAGCAAAAAAGAACTTTAAAATAAAAACTTTATGGGCCCCAAAAATACAGGGTGTTTTCTAACTACGGTACAAAACTTAAGGGATTGCTTTCTTTTGTCTTTTTACGAATAAAAGTTCCTATAAAAATATGTCCGGACTTCCATTCTAAAAGATACATATGGCGTTAAAGTTTTTAAAAAAGTCGGTATATTTTAATTATCTTAGGAATCCTTTAATAACCCTAAATGAAATTTGGGACACTTATTTAATTAAATAAGGCGCTTGTAGAGCTTTACCGAGAATAGTATTATTGGGTCCGGTGGCGTCTCAGTGGGCACCGCAGCCAATATTATTGTAAAAAAGTACGCTACTGACTTTTTATAAAGTTTTAATATTTTTCTCTGATTGCTGTATTTTCCTTATATCTGCCTTAAACTTTTTTCGCAATAATATTGGCTGTGGTGCCCATTGAGTCGCCACTGGACTCAATAATACTAATGTAGCAAAGCTTTTTAAGTACCTTAATAAATAAGTGTCTCAAATTTTATTTAAATCTGGTAAACGGTTTCTAAGATATTTAGAAGATATCGACTTTTCTGAAAAACTTTAACGCCCTCTTTTCCTCAAAGTGGAAGCAAGTCCAACATATGTTTATAGGATTTTTTAAATAAAAAGACATAAGAAAGCTCTTCCTCTAGTTTCGAACCGTGGTTAGGAAACACCCTGTATTTTTTGGACCCAAAAAAAAAAATTTTTTTGCTTTAGCCCCGCTACTCACCAGTCAGGCAATTCCGTGTTGGGGTAAAATAGGACAAGTACGAGACAAGTTCCCAGCCTGCCTCAAATACCTACCCAAAATTGGTGCCAGCTCTTAGACCACGATTTTTAAGACGTGGAAATCCAATATTGAGTGCCAATTTAGCGAAAAAGTCAAGGAATGCATGCAAAAAGAAGGAAAAAATATGGTAAATGGGGGTAAGTTTTCTTATCAAGTTTAATGATAAGAATTTTTAAAACAAAACGTTGCCGACTAAAAATTCTTTTAGATTCGATCAGCGCCCCAAAAAATACCCTATACCAAATTTTAATAAAATCAGCGATGTGTCCTATTTGTAAATAATTACGAGAATTATTAAATTGTTTTCAGTTCATCACGTTAAGGAAAAAAATAACACAATATTAAACTGTTTTATTTTTCTTAATTATTTTGTATTTTTCCTACCTGAAATAATATGTTTGATGAGTGTTTGCATGTCAAATTAACCATCATCACAATTTGATCCATATGAACTAAATATTCTGGCAACCGATTTTCATTGTTACATAAAGCAAGATAATTTTCATACCGAGCGTTAAATTTTGGTATTTAACTGCTGATTCTAAAAATTTTATTTTTAATTAAAAAAAAAAACTACATATGAACACATAAATCGACACGTAAAAGATAAATAGGTATTTTTTTATGTATGTTAATATTAAAAAAAAACCGTTATGTCGTTACAATGGTACGACATACAAGGCTAGACATTGTGATGAATAATTCGAACTTACGGATTATTTGTATCGAATCGAATAATTCGTAAATTCGTATTATTCGAAAGTTCCCGAATAATTCCAAAAGTTCGAATTTTTATTGTAGTCATCGCGAATTTTCGAGGATATTGAATTAGGAATTTGTTATGTTTAATATTTAGCTATAAATTTGACAAATAATATACATTTGATTTGAACCATAAAATTTAATTACTTATTACATAAATAAAACAATTATTATAAAAATTAACTGCAAATTCTTGTTCGAAAATAATAAATATTATACTGAATCTGGTGATAAAATTATTAGTATTTTTCTTTATGGATAAAATAATTAAAAATATATGTAAAGAACTAAGAGAAATTATTTTCTAGAGTTTTAAAACATTATACACTAAAAAAAATTATTTGACTTAGAACACTTTTTTGAAACCAAGAGAATGAATAATAAATTTATTAATTCTTGAACTAAAAAAACTATTCTAGTTCTCAAATATTTTCTTCAATCAAGAGTTTTATTTAAAAAAGTCTTTTCTCCTAGATGCTGTTCTTGAATCAAGTTAATTTTTTTATCAGTGTGTTTCTCAATTTTTTTTTAAGTAAATGAAAATTATAAAAGGTAAAATAAATTTAAAAGATCTCTTACTAGTATAATAGTATCTAGATTTTTGGTACTGACTGAGATAAATATATATTTAACTTAAGCAATTGTCAGTAGAATATTTTAATGCTTGATTTTATGGAATCTTAATAATTGGATAAAATAGAGAATCTATTTATATTTTGATATTTAGTGAATAATTCGCATAATTTGTAAATTATTCCAAAATTTTTGAATTATCCTAAATTTTTAAATTATTCGAAATTTTCGAATTATTTGTCGAATTTCGAATAATTCGTAAATACGACTTATTCGAATTAAATAAAAAATTAAATAAACATATTCGATTCGAATCGATTCGAGAATAAAGGTTCTAAAGAACCTTTACTAATTGTTTATTTCACCCATACATTTCACTTCTTTGGGTGAATTGGTACCCAAGTACTCGCCGGCTCTGGAGCAAAGTAGTTAGTTTGCTCACCCGATTACGTGCGCAAACTTGAACTTTGTACGATTACGTTAGAAAATTTAATTGGTTTTTATAGCATCAACAAATAAACGTCACGTCTGACAAATACTATTTGACGTTGACACATAAAAGAATAAAAGTAAAAAATATAAGGTTCTACTTTTTTAAGACACCCGTGGAGAAAATATTATTCCTAACACGCAAAGTGTCTTTAAGGCACTTAAAGCCAATCCCAATTCCGCTTTGCGTCGTTTGTCCAAGGGTGACTTCACTTGGCGAACGCATACGTTAACTATCCATTCGGCTGTATACGTTCGCTACGTGTAAATTCACCTTAACTGCTTTTGCGTGCAGGAAAGTTTCATTTTGCGCATTTGTTTGACAGACTAACTTATTACTTACTCTTTCAGCTTCATTATTTACAACATGAGCATGAACATTCAGTATACTTATAGCTGCTAAACAGTTGTTAGGAAGCATGCGTAAAAGACGATAGTAAAGGTCTGGCCACACATAACCGCAACGAAATGTAGGGGATGCGGTGCAGAAGTATTTTTATTTAAAAAATTGCAGTAGTATAAGTCCTAATTTATTACGCTTTAAAATACATCTACTCGTAAAATAAACCTTCAGAAATAAGGTAACACAGTTTTACCCATTCTACTCTCAAAGTTTGGATAAAGAGAATAGGAGAAAGTAGAAAAATATTTTTATTTAAACAAGGAGATATACATACACATAGCTTGATAAATATGCGTTCAATATTTTTGAGGGCATAAAAAGGGCTTTTGAGTTTTTCCGAATTAAAGTACGCGCACTTACGTCGGCATAGGACGGACGAAACGGATCGGAAAACATGGTTTTAGGGGATATAAGTCATGGGTAAATCTTAAAAGTAAGCACTTTTTCACTGGGGGTGGAAACGCCTGGGGTAAATCCCTCAGGTAAGAATTGGCTTAAATACTTGTCAAATAACATAATTTCTGATCTGTATCGCACATATGAAACGTTATTGGCCGGATTTTATTTCAAGTTGCTATATTTTCGCGGGATTTTTTAAATTTGGTGCCTACCGTCCGCTCATACCTGCGCTGCTTTTTTAATTTCACTAAAACTATTTTTCCGATCCGTACCGTCCGCCCGATGCCGTTGTATGTGCGCGTACCTTTAATCTACCCACTTTTCTTTATCATTGTGAATCCGGGCTCGGTGCGGCCTTGATGCGGTTATGTGTGGCCAAACCTTAAGGCGAAATACTGTACCAATAAAGAGTAAAGCCATATTGGAATCCTAAATAAAAATGCATCTCGAAGAAGGTGTAAGTGAAAAATGAATTAAATATTATCCTTTAAGTAATGTTACTTAACAGATTTGCCGCGCTATTTTTGGTATTTATTCCCACAAAATATACTAATAATTTCCTATATAATACAAACTTACTTTTGGTCTACAAATATAAGCTACTCTTCGCTTTGGGGCTGAAATGTGTTGCAAAAAGCTGCGGTAAAACTGAGGACTTAAAACTTGAGGACAAATAAAATTAAACATAAATGTAAAACTAATAAATACAAAAATGTTTAAGATTAACATTTTAGTTTTGTGACTATAATATTTGCAGACTGTGTTGTGAGTTTCAGCGTAGTGTGAGTGACTGTATTTCGTATAATAGCAGCAGATTACAAATAATTACATTGATTTGACTGTTTGCCACATTTGTTATTCCAGGTAAATAACTTTATGTCATTTCTATACTACATAGATCATTGTTAACGATGTACGTATATGTCGGTATTATAGAAAATATTTTATTTTATTGATATTGCCAGGTAAAAAAGCATTTTATTAAGTTTTTTTAATATAAACAAAATTTATATGTTGCGTGGATAACGATCTAAAATATTATCATTATATTTATTTAACTTGGCTATTACAAGTGACTAGTAATTTATTTATTCAACTTTAAAGAGCACAGGAATAATAAAACATAAAGCAAAAGTTCTTTTGTAAAGCAAATAAAAATATATATATATATATATATATATATATATATATATATATATATATATATATATATATATAGCCTTTTACAGAATTTGGGAGCAAACGAAAATACGTTTGTGGACAAAATTAAGGCTTAGCGCATATACATAATATTGTATATGATCTATAGGGTGTCAAACTTTAAAAAAATGGGTAAAATAAATATGATTTGGCAGTGTTATTTGTAAAGTTAAGAGGCAAATTTAATATCTACGGCATCGGCACCCAGATTTTAATGGCTATATTTCCAAAACTATTAAAGACAGATACATTAAATGTGGTATTTTTTAAAGGTTTTAAAAGAATTTTTTAATAGTTACATATTATACAGGGTGTCCCATTAAAAAAAAAACTTTATTTCTTCATTTTCCTTGTGTTTTTATGCTCCAAAATAAAAGATTAAAAAGTATAAAACTTTTATACAGGACGTTTTTTGTCCATTATTTTTGGTTAAAGTTAGTAGGTGGCAAAATATAAATAAAAACGACTTTTGGGCAATTTTTTTATTTTATTTAGATTAAGCAAGTCTTGGCGCTTAATTGCTGTAATGCTGCGTCTAGACTTGCAATAATTCGCCGCGCCGAATAGCGCGCCACATAGCAAGGGCGTGGACGTGGACGAAATTCAGGTCGTTTTAAGGGCTTGGCGAATGATTTTGCGATGATTCAGAGTTTGTCGGTTTTTTTGCATCAAAGCAGGGGCGCAAATAGGTTGGTTTGTTTGGACGGATGTTTGGCGAATTGTTACAAGTCTGGACGCGGCATTATACCAAGTAAGGAGGTCAAAACACGGTACTTATTTTATCACACAAATTTAATTATTTACCAATACGTTAAATAATTAAATTATAAACCGTTAAGGAATTATGCACCTATTTTAATTATTTCTAAATACGTCAGCACTACGATTCATATGAAATTTATAAATAATATTTTTTAACAGATAAATAAAGAGTATAAGGAACCTATAATAATTAAATTAATTTTCTACTGAGCAATATCTCAGAAACGCCATTGACACGTTCACACGGTAATTATAGAAGAGCGCTTGTTGATAAACATCCGACTTTACAGTTGACAGTACAACATATCGGTACTACCCTGTGGTCACACTTGCCAGATTAGTTCGACAAGAGTACAGACTGGGATTGGAAAAATTACGCCCATCTACTTATTTTTTTCTTAACATACATACAGTGTATCTGAATGTGATTGATGGACAATGTTTTACTAATAATATAAAAAAATAGAGTTTAAAACTTTCATTGTCTTTATTCCATTTATTCACACACTGTTTCAGGCAGTACTATCTCTGTCCGTTTTAAAGTGTTAACAAACGTTATTTCTTAAGCTACTGAGTTTATATATGTCGCAGGCAAATGGTTATTTTAGGCAAATGGCTTCTGCCTAGGCAAATGCCTTTTGCCTGGGCAAATGGTGTATTTTCATTTTCAAATGGTATTTGCCTAGACAGATGCTATTTGCCTAGTCAAATAGCATTTGATTCGATTTGCCTAAGCAAATTTTAGGCAAATGAAAATAAAAATATTTGCATAACCAGACGATCATGCAAGACTGTTACACTGGGGAGTCATGGTTGGTTCTGGTTGTTAAGTCTTTTTTTTACTTTCTTAATAAGGCAAATAAAAAAATAACCATGACCGCTCCAAGGTGAAACTTTTGCATAACCGTCTATAGCGCTTTGAACCAATTAAATAACACGTACTTTTGCTTTTTACTGTCGTCTGCAAAACATACTGTACGCCTAATATGTTATCAAATATATCATTTGTCTAACAAGGACAACGGCAAATGCATTTACCTAGGAGGCAAATGGCTTTCAAATAAAAATTATTTACATGAAATCATTTGCCCAGGCAGAAGGCATTTCAACTTAAAAGTTAAAACACCTACTTTCACTGATTAAGCCAAACCTCAGATAATATTACTTTAAGGTAAAATTATTTAACTAAAGTATTTTTAAAAATAATATATGTAGGTATCTATTATCTAATAAAAATAACACCTCTGTATAAAAATATCACTGCATTTCTCAATTAAATATTTTAATGACTTGTTAAAAAAATAATTTTTACCCCCGCCCTTCCCATGACAAAAAGCTAAATCTGGTCTGGGGTTGATTTTGGCGGGTTTGCGCCCTCTGTACGAAAATTCAGATGAATATATTTCTTAAATATTGTAACTTAATTTAGTTTGTTTTTGAAATTTATAGAGGTGCGGGGGAACTAAGGTTGATTTTAGGGGTTGCACCCATTGGGACTTTTGATCAGCATGCTGAGAGCTATCTCTATGCTAAGTTTAGGCCAATTTACACACACAACCTAATATGGTTTGTGCGGGGTCCTTTCTAAAACAAATGAGAAAATTAAATTATAGCAAAAACAATTTATAGATTCAAACTATACAGGGTGTTTTAAAAACATGGACCATCGCTCGTGGGGTAATTCTTTACTAAAAAATAATAAAGAAAAGTCCTATGCACATGGGTTCGGATATACAGGGAGTTAAAGTTTCAATTTTTTTCAATTTTTACAAATGACTTAAAAACCGGTGGTCAATTTCAACATTCTCTTTAGCTTTCAAGTCAATTGTGCATTGTACAAAAACAAGGGTTTTGAATAATCATTGTGTGTTTACGATTACTTTTTTCATTACGCCGCCGAATGGGTACTTTTTCATAAAATTAGCCATATCTGCTAAGGGAAACCCCAAACGAAAAAATACTAAAAAGGTTACCTTGTGGTTTATGTAATAGGCTTTATAACTGGTGCATCAAAATTGGCAAAAGTCAGTGGCGCACATAATTTTTCTCTAAATACATTTTTACAGTTATCCTGTACGCACGCCACTGCCGCAGCTGTAAGCAGATTTTTACTTAAAATTATGCACTTTATTAATACACTTTAAAGTTCCAAGTTTCATTAAAATCTGTTAAGTGGTTTTTTAGTCCTTTGAAAAAAATTTAAAATAAATTAAAACTTTAACTCCCTGTATATCGAAAACCATGCGTTTTCGGACCCACGTGCATAGGACTTTTATTAATTATTATTTTTTAGTAAAGATTCACCCCCAGGTTAATAACTTTACCTACTACAAAATGGCGGTACTTTGAAAATTACCTAAATACCTTATTTAGATGGCCGAATTTCCGAATCTAATAAAGTTAGATACCTACACTTAATGTGTTATTTTCTTAAAGCACTTTCAAGGATTTATTTAATGGTGATATTGGTGATACTATACAGGTTAAGATAAAAGTAGAAAGTTTTTTATTGACGCACCCTGTATATTATATCACCATTAAAAAGATATCTAAATGAACTTTAAGGAAATTTCACATAAGGTATATCCCTTATCCCTATTTATTAGTTTTGGAGATATGGCTATCCAAATCAGGTATTTAGGTAATTTTAAAGTACCGCCATTTATTGAGAGGTAAAGGTTTTACCTTATATTCTGAGGTTATAAAGAACTTGTCAGGAGCTTTAACATGATGTGCTACAAGACCCCCTTTTCAATAAATTTTTGTTTTCAAAATGGCGCCCAGCTGTAGATTTGACATTTGTAACTGTCATTTCTTGTCTAAAATGTGGTCTATGTTGTTTTACTAAAGTCCTCAAATTGTTATGAAAATTACCAAATAATTCAAAAGTTAAGAGGCGGTCCTGACTTTAGACAAACACTGTATAACTAACTTTACAATATTATGAAAAAATATTAGGCAATATACTGCTAACCTTTGAAATTGCTAATATTTACCCAATTTCCTAACGATAATTACTTTTTAATCTTGGTAAATTATAATAAAAAAACACTTGGTTAATAATGAGACCAATTCTATAATCTTAAAGATATTGATCAAAACTTTTGTTAACTTAAATATCAACTTGAAGTAGGAAATTAATGTTAGCAGTGTAAAATAGTATATTTCTAACCTTCTCAGGTTAGCAGTGAAAAAAATTCTATATATATATATATATATATATATATATATATATATATATATATATATATATATATATATATATATATATATATATATATCCTCGGGTAAAAAAGCTATTATTTACCTCACACATTATATCCCTCGGCGCTATGCGCCCCAGGATAAAAAAATGCTGGGTAAAAAATAACTCACTTCTCACCATAGGTATATAATATACAATTATTTGTTTTTTTAATATCCTGCAATTTATTTCACATATTTAATGGTTCTTGTCTTGTAAAAACATATTTATACCACTGTCTACAATAAAACGAGACCTAATGGATCGAGTAATTCTAACTAGGAGTTCAATTAGAACTAGTATCTGATTTTATCGCGATTATGTATATTATATGCAAAATCCACACATTTAGATTGATTTTAATCGGATCAGTAATATACATGTGTAATTAAATTATTGGTTTATTATATTCTAATAGACGGGATAAATAATCTTGATTTAGGTTATGTTTAAGTTGCCCCCGAGCTACAGGGGCCCCCAAACGTGTGCAAGCAAAAAGGTTTGGTGATGGAAAAGTGTTAAACTGTCGGCTAAATTGGAAAAGTGAGGCCCTTATTTGTTGTTTTTTTTGGTATCAATTTTTTTGTCCCCCAACTCATTTCTAATACGGGGCCTCTTTAAGGCACGCGACGCTACTGGTCCCATTTTAAAAAAGTAAGCTATGTCAATATATTCTGTTAATAAAATTATTTTTTTAATCTTCATAAGAGAAATAAAACTTGATAATTCACTTTACAAGTTGGTTTTGGATCATTTTTTTAGGTTAAGAAATACAAAAGTTATGGATATTTAAAATATGGATAAGTTAGATTGAATATTAAACAATTATAACAATTTTTCAAAATGTCATAATATCAATGTCAATGTGTAAAAATGTTATTATTTGATTTTTTTTATTAAAATTATTTTTTTATTTAATAATATTATTTTATATTTTTTTATTTATTATTTGTGATGATAACATCATGATCCCATTTTTCTGAAACACCCTGTATATTAATTTTGTTAAATTTAAATTATTTTAATAAAATAATAAATTAATTCCTTTTGTATTAAAAAGAAACAGTCTTAATTCAAGCAGTGGTATAGATAAGAGAGAAGAGGGGTAATTACTTCCCCACCCCCAAAAAAATGCTAAAAATATTTTTAAGGGTTACACATTTAAAGGTTGTAGCGTTTGTAACTTGAAAAACCTTTTGTTTGTTTTTGTAGTTACATGCACAATACAACATTTTAGTCAAAAGATACTCAATAATGATTAATGGGGACTATTTATTTTGCATATTCCAGTATTCCTTCAAAAGACAGAATTATCTACGCCCCTGACTAAAAGTTAATTAACAAACTATTTTGCTTTTTTTTAATAGGTATAAAATTTTTATTTTGTTCTTGTAAATCACACTTTTTACATGAAAGATTTTTTTCCAAACCTCATTTGTGGGTCAACTTTTCTACCTGAACTGGAATAGTTGTACCCTTTACCGTCCACAAAATTAAGCTTTTTATCACCAAAATGCAACTGAGGCGCAAGAATAACAGCAAATCCAGTTTTGGTCATTTTGAGATATCTAAATGGAAAAATGTACTATAGAGCGATCCCACACAAACTTTAAAAATGTTATTACCTAACCAAATGTCCTTGGGTGGTAAAGCACGATACCAACTGTTGAAGGAAAAAACTCAGTACACGAGTATTTTTAAAGAAAAACTGGTGGATTAATCGGTTTTACTTTAAATTTTTTTATGGCTTTAGCGTGAAAAGTTATAAAAAGAAAGCAGTATTGCGTTTACAAAGTTAAACTTTACTTTAAGAAATCTACAATTCAACAAAAAAATACTATATTAAAATATACAGCGTGTCTACTCAAGTTTGTATCATATGGAAAACTTTTTATTATTTATTTTACAAAAAAAAGTTATTCTTTGTCTAAAACTTAAAATGCAATCATCAGATTATATTAATTTCGGTCAAGAGGAAATTACCTTTACTTTTTATTAAGCCGAAAATTTTTATAAAATAAAAAAGAGAGCTTAAGAACTATTAAAACGGCGAAAAATGACCGAAACGCTCGTTATTGCAAGAAAATCAGTTTTCTTATAAATGAAAAAGGATGCAAATTAAAATGTTATTTTTAATTCCAAACATCTTATTTTATTAAAAAATGTCGATACCACCATTAGATAGAGCAGAAAAAAGTGGCAATGCAAAAAGACAATAAATCCGATTTTAAATAAGACCAGAAAAAAAATAAAACAAATTTCAAATTTTGTGTATTTTCTTTTCTGGATATCTCTAGAAATGCTAAGAATTTTAAAATTTTCTTAACGGCATATTATTAGGCACATAAAACCTCGACTATGTTCTTATTTAAGCGACTTCAAATCTCTTACCATTTATAAGATGCCCATACTGTCCCTCGTTACCGTTGTATACTTTTTTAAACTTTAAATTGGTCGGTTTTTGCATCAACCTTCATTTAATTTCAATAGTGATAAAAGAAATTTATTATGAATTGGACTTTCCATTGAAATGAGCATAACAAAATTTAAGAAAATTATTGTATAGGTAAAAAAATAATCGAAGTGAATTGATCGATTATTACATTTTTGCTCCTCAATGATATTCTTTATTAGTGGTTTACTTTATCTGAGTAGTTTTGCTTTTGGCCATTTATGATTGGGTTGTACCGGGCAAGCCAAATTCACCGCTTGTTATGGAAAACTCTTTTACCTACATATTTTATATTTTATGCAAAACAGACCTTTGTTTGCGAGGCTCAAATTTTAAGTAAAGCTTACTGGTAAAAACCCCAATTTGCTCCAACATGTTTGTTAATTTATTACATTTTCCTCAATCCTTTATACATACAGAATGTGTTTCTTGAAACCAACAATGGTTATAATTTATAAACCAGGGCAAATATCAAAAAATAAAAATACCGTTTCTATAAAACCCGTATAAATAACGTATTTTTTAAAACACCTCTATCAGCCTCTTAAGCTTTGCCCCCAGTCACTTAAAAATCTTAAATGGCAACACCCCTTATGTGGCACCTCTCTGGAAAGCCTATGAAAAATGCTTTTCGTTGCTCATAATAAGAGTTGGGGTAAAATCAAATACTACCTTTAAATTTTGGAAAAATAATACCTGATTATTAATAAAGAATACCACAAAATGTTTAATTATATTAATATAAAATTTAACAAGTAAGGCAGTTTAGAGGTGTTTCGAAAAAAACGTTATTTATATTCCCCCGGGTTTTATAGAAACCGTGTTTTTTAATATTTGCCGTGGTTTGAAAAATATAGCCATTGTAGGTTATAAAAAAATATCCTGTATTTTAATATTATTACCAATTATTACTTCTAAGTTTCCAATCCTGCACTAGACGTTAGTTTTTGTGGATTTTATTAAAGAATCACTAACAAAATATTTAAATAGCTAATTATTAGCAGTCATAAATCTGATTTAAACTTGTTAAAATGCAAAGAGGCTTAATAAATTAAAGACATAAAATTTTAAAACCTTCTCAATTGATTATTAGTGAAATTCAAGTTAATCTAGAATACCTAGGTTTTAACAAAATAGATTTGATATAAAAGCAATAAAATTCACTCCTTTAAGAATAAATAAAATTATGTCTACATATAAACAGCCCAAACCTTTTTACGGTGCTTTTTGTTTATCACGCTGTAAAATTAGAATTTCAAAATTTTTATCTAGTTGTAAAACATTCGTGTAAACTGCCCAAGCAACAACATAATTTAGGAGCAAATATTTAAATGTTTAGATGGCGCCCAACGTTTGGTATGAAATTCTTAAAAGATTTTTTGAGTGGCTATAATTTTTTTCTACAGTAGCCACAATAAACGTTAAATTTAAAGTTGACGCCACATATTTATGTAGAGATAACGTTCTAGGAATGACTACTTAGAGTCGACTTAAGGAAAATAAAATATTTCACGTGGAGAATGATAAATAACTCATATGTAAATGCTGGGCAGTTTTGGAGATTTTTTAAGCGATACTTTGATACAGGTACACACCGTTGCATCAGCCAATGCCCAATTGCTTGCCGCCTCATGCGAGAAGTTTGTTTTATGGCCGGGTTAATGAATCTATTTTAATATGGTATTTAGATAAAAAATAATAGTAGGGGAGCCCACGATGCTAAATAGGGATTTACTCGAGCGTCATAGAGACCTATTGGTTTGCAAAGCTTAGATGATAAAAAGAAACAAATGGTATATAATGTATACTTTGGGCCCCCTACTATAAAAGAATGTTAGTATCACAGATTTAAAGTTATATTAACTTGAATGTTAAATTTTACGATAACGCCGATTTTGTTTAATTTTAATATACAATGTTAGTTCTACTTAGTGTGGCATGATAATCACAAATCTAAGATATTTTTAAAGATACTGTTTTGTCTAAATCAAATCTTGTGCGCCCATTTAGATTTAAATCAATAATAATTGTTAGTTCAAAAAAAATTGTAATTACTTCCTTACGCTATTTACTTTAATAGTTATAAAAATAATTAATTCCTTTTATTTTACTGGCGTAGATAAGTGAGGGTAAAGGGAGTGATTACCCACTTTCGGACCTTTCTTGTCTTTATTTTATTTATTCCCACAACGTTTCGAGCAGTACTATCTCTGTCCGTTTTTAAGTGTAAGCTAATCTAATTCCTAAGACTACTCAGTTTATATACAGTGGGGAAGGCCATTCACCCGTAATGGAGTTGGGTGAGGTCAAGCGTGGGGTTGCGCACCTAGAACGCCAGCATTGGTTTGCTTTAAGAGTGGTGTTCAAATTTTCACACTTTCTTTGCTAAAAATACCATCATTGTTTTCAATAATAGAAATTTACGCTTTCTCCAATGTGGTTCCATGTGTATAATCCTTATATATTATTATTATATATATTCAATAATTAAGAAGTTAACAATAGTGCAGACTTAAAAATAACCACTCTGTATGTATAGTACATTTCTTTAGTCCCCTTCCTTTATTTTTTTAAACGGGTCAATTTTAAAACCTAAAACTTTTAGATATGCATAAACACTATTTAGGGTGAAATTGACAGATGGCTGCCGGGCGCCATTTAAAAAAATAATATATTTAATTTAAAGGATTGTCTAATTATACACCATTTTGAGGTTCCTCATAAATTCTTTATAACCCTAGAATAAAAGACAATACCTTCATCTAATTCAAAATGGCGATACTTTAAAAATTACTAAATACCTAATTGGATAATCATATTTCCGAAAGTAGTAAAGTCAGATATACGTAATGTGATATTTTCTTAAAACTCATTTAATGGGGATACTCATTTTACAGTAATAATACACAGGGTAGCAAAAAAAAATATTTTTTTTTGATAAAGCACCCTGTATATTTTATCACTTTTAAAAAGACCTTTAAGAGAGCTTTAAGAAAATATCACATTAAGTACATCTAACTCTATTACTTTCGGCCATTCAAATCAGGTATTTAGGTAATTTTTAGAGTACCACGTTTTTATAGTATAGGTGAAGGTAGTAACCAATGACCTTTTATCCTTTGTGAATAGTCTAAGGTAGTAACTTTATATTTTAGGGTTATGGAAGATTTAGTATTATGTGCTACAAGACCTCCCCCTTTCCATATATTTTTTTTAAGATGACGCACAGCTGTCATCTTCAAATTTTTATCTGTCAATTTCTTCCTAAAATATAATATTTATGCAACAATGTCGCATCCCAAAGCTTTAATTTTTTAAATTAATTTGTTTAAAAACTAAAAGAGTGGGTACTTTAAAAATACACTGTATAATATATTTTTTAAATATTTCTTTGATTTATTATAACCCATACTTTTTAAATGTAAAAATTCCATGTATAATTTCATGCATAGTGTAGGTGACACGAAGTAATGAATTTATTAGGCAAGTTATATAATTTCTTCAAGATTTATTTAGGACTTTCGGCCATCCTTTTACCTAATTTCCATATTGGGCCGTGTGGCTTTTGTCCCAAAACTAACACGTCTCATTTTTATTTAATTTTTAGTCACGGTTTTCAACGTACCACAATTAATGACAATTGTTTCGGGCTAAAAAATGATTTATATTATGGGTATAGCTTAGAAAGTTTTAATGAAGGTATATTTTACAGGGTTGGAGTGAATAAAATAAGGTATTTTATTTAAAAAAATAAAATTTAGGCGTTAAAAAGGCATGTTATATTAATAAATGTACTTTAAAATTGGAGAAGTAGTGATAAACAACAGTTAATAGACGAGTTGTGGCGAGCTTGGTGTAGGTTTAACGTACCAGGCTCTCACCGCAGCGACCCGGGTTCGAATCTCGGTTCCCTCCAGCGGGCTTTAATAGCTCGTCACCTCACAGGTGGTAATGTCAAAGCCTGTGTGTAGTATTTTGCGAATCTTGAGTAGTACTTATTTTTAAACAATAACGTCCGTGGTGGCACTACCGTGTTGTCTAAAAGATGCTGTGAAATGCAAAACTGCATGTTTAAGTGCTTAGATAACGTTAACGGAACAGGATAAAAAGTGGGTTAAACATTCAGTAAGCCTTCGTGAGATGTCACAAAGATAAAAAAGACTTACAAGAAAATTATGCGAGTTAATCATGTTGTAGTACAGGGTGCCGCCTTTCTGTTGACCTTGCAGGGTATAGCGAAAACTAAAAGAGATAAAACAAATCTAATTGCAAAATAGTTCTTTTGATTTTCAAAACAAATTTATTGGTTAAAGTAAATCATGGCTAACTTGTTTTGTTTCGGAGATACACAGTGTTTCTAAAATTTCGTTAATTATGCCAGGCACTTGTTCCAAACAATTTTATATATTAAGTGTTCTTTTGAAATTTTAATATACGATTGCTGTGAAGTTTAGTTAATATATGTCGTTATTAAAAAAATATGCCGCAAAGATATACAGAAGCCGAACAAGCTCTTATTTTGAAGATGGTAAAGTATTTTCAAATGGATATGGTGGTGGTAATGTCAAAGTCTGTGTGTAGTATTTTGCGAATCTTGGGTAGTACTTATTTTAAAAAATAACGTCCGTGGTGGCACTACCGTGTTGTCTAAAAGATGCTGTGAAATGCAAAACTGCATGTTTAAGTGCTTAGATAACGTTAACGGAACAGGATAAAAAGTGGGTTAAACATTCAGTAAGCCTTCGTGAGATGTCACAAAGATAAAAAAGACTTACAAAGAAAATTATGCGAGTTAATTATGTTGTAGTACAGTGTGCCGCCTTTCTGTTGACCTTGCAGGGTATAGCGAAAACTAAAAGAGATAAAACAAATCTAATTGCAAAATAGTTCTTTTGATTTTCAAAACAAATTTATTGGTGAAAGTAAATCATGGCTAACTTGTTTTGTTTCGGAGATACACAGTGTTTCTAAAATTTGGTTAATTATGCCAGGCACTTGTTCCAAACAATTTTATATATTAAGTGTTCTTTTGAAATTTTAATATACGATTGCTGTGAAGTTTAGTTAATATATGTCGTTATTAAAAAAAAATATGCCGCAAAGATATACAGAAGCCGAACAAGCTCTTATTTTGAAGATGGTAAAGTATTTTCAAATGGATATGGTGAAAAGGAAGGTAAACTCAATTACCCGTGAGTGCGGTATTTAATGTAAGTTACAAATATTTTAATTCCCATGAATTTAAAGTTTAATTAATGAAAAAAGCAGTTAGATAAATATTCTAACGTCAAAACTAAAACGTTTATTTTTTTATTTGGTTTAATGTATGTCACAATATACGACGTGCCCTAATTTTGATATGACATCACATATGTGACGACACATTGGACATCCTTGAGAAGATCTATATATGGTTTTACGTAGAATTCACTGGCGTACCTACATTTTTTCCCATTGCATTTTATTTTAAAATTATAACACAAAGTTGGGTTTTTAAATTTGTGTCATAATAAATTCGAAATAGCCGAGTGAAAATGGGAGCAAATTCTAAAGGACATTTTTTTACTGCTGGTATGTCATTCAGCTCAGACAATTTCTTGGTGTTAAGAAAGGCTTTATATGTTTCATCTTAAAACATGTGATGTGTAATGTGAGTGTGTTGGTATTCCGTTACTGTCGGTATGTAAGTCTTATTGGTGTATGATAAAAATAGTTTTTGTGTTTATCTTAGCGCTAAAAATGTGAGGTTTTCAATGCACCTTTCTTTTTTTAGTGGCGTTGGCTGATTCTTCAGCGCATCATTTGCCACCATGCTTCCTTACTGTTTTTAGAATTGCTTGACAGTATTTAAATTTGTGAGATACCCTTTTTATCGCACTCCCAAACAGTAATGGCATATTAAATTTAGAGATAAACGTTCTTGATTCATTTGTTTTAAATCAAAACATCTACATTTTTACTTTTTTTCTGATAATAATAAAATAAATATTCTAAGTTAAAAAAGTCTAATAAATATTTTAAGAGTACAGCTCCTCAATTGGAATAATTGTTGCAGACTAAACACTACACTAAATATTATTTATTCAGGATATGCATTTTAAATCCTTCGTACCGATATATGTAAACCGTAAATAATCAATTTAAATAAATAAACTAAGTTTATAACCACAGTAAAGCCATGCAACAAGACACGTAGAACTTACAATTTAATATTTCATAGCCAATCCTTATTGAATTGGATTTCTCTAAACATTTTATCGTGAATTAATACCAACATAACTTTACAAATCAAATAAAACTAGTAAAATAATATCCTATTCTTCCTTTAATAAATTTGTTGTATACAGGAGTATTTCACAACTTATCAGAAAAACTTTTAGGGCTAATTCTACATTACAAAATATGAAAAAACTTTTTATAAACAATGTCTTAAACGTCCTAGTTTTCGAACTACAGAGTGTTTAAAAATTAAAAAAAAGGTATATAACTTTTATACCAAATGAGATATTTTTAAAAAATTTGAAGAACGCCTTCTGTGCACGAAAATACAGTTTTGGGCATACAAGAAAAAAATTAATTATTACCAGTGTTGTCCATGAGGCGTTTAAGATTAATATTTTAATTTAAAAAAAATGGTACGCCACTGCATTTTTCTAAAATAAAAATATGTTTTTTAACTTCCCATTAGATCTGGAGCAAATTTGACCCCATGACTTTTTTAATTTGATGTACGGTTTTTGCGTAAATAAATAAAAACCAATTCTTGGCATGGTCATTTCGTATCGATACGATCAAATTCTTCAGTAAAAAAATTTATTATTTTTTTTTTAACACCCTGTAGTTCGAAAACTAAGACGTTTAGGACATTATTTATTATGAGGTTTTTTTCATATTTTAAAATGTAGAATTAGCTCTGAAAGTTTATCGGATAAGTTGTGAAACACCCTGTATTTCCAAAGAATAAATAAGTAAATCATAGAAAATTCCGTAAATTTAATAAAATTTAATCGAAAAATTCGAAATTTTTCCAAATGACATATTTTTTTTTTAGAAAACTATTGTCAGTTAAATTTTTAACTTTAAAATTTTCTTATGTAAATTTTTCAGATACTCTACAATTGGAAAAATTACAAATATTTTTAACGAAATTTATAATTTAAGGAATAACATTTGGTTAAAGTCACAAAAATATTAAAAGAGGATTTGTTTTTTTTTGGTGTGGATTACTTATTCCAGTTTTTAAATATAAACATTTGATAATATCGGGAAAAATATTATCTACGCCAGTGTCTTAAGCCCATATGTGTAAAAGTTTTATTGGTCGGTATGACACGCATGCATTTTTGAAATCTAAAAATAGTATATACAGGGTGTAACAAATTCGAAGGGCACCATTCGGGTCTCGGAAACGGTAAGAAGTACAGGGATCATTAAATTGGGGTACACTTGCAAAATTTTTCGCTTAACAATATTTTGTTTCAACAATTTAAATATTTGCAGACGTCCTGAAATTATCCGGAAAAACCCAAAATTTTGCGATTTTTTTTTCAATTTATTAAAAAAACAATTTTAAAACAAACGGCACATTATCTTTGCCTATTCTATATAGTGATGTCAATAAATGTGTTGTTGTTTTTCATTAAAAATGAGAATCTATTATGTACAACTTATTATTAGGGGACTAAACAATGTTATAAAGTGTATTGAGAACTGGTGTCTTAAACCTGTAATTTTTAAATGGGTTTACCTCTTAATGAAAGAAGTCAAAGCTATTTTATTTGGTTTTATAATTATTTTATTAGGTCGCAAAAATTGTTTAAGTTGTCAATTAATAGGTTTGTATAATTTAAAAACATGAGGGCATAAGAATACTTTTAATAATTCACTATTTTCTTTAATCCTACCAAATTTACAAGAATATATTTGTCTTTTTTTCTTATATTTTAAACTGTTATTAAATTTTCGCATAAAATCACACGAAAATTTACATACATATCCATTTAACGTTTGACAGTGCATTTTTGTTGGTTTTAAAAAGATAAAAAAAACAATGTAAAGAGGTTTTAGGGTTGTATTCACTAATGATTATTAAAATTTTATGTAAATACATTTTTTTAATTGGTCTATAACACCAAATTAGTCACAGAAAAATTAAAATATTTGGCATTTTGTAACACAATAAACGGTTTTAAGAAAATCACCATTTACCCATTGGATGCTAGGGCACAAACTGGTCTTTGTTTGACTCTTCGCAGCAAACGCAGATGGCGCGTGAGTCGACTTTATCGCGTTTGCCCGCCAACCCAAATTATATAGCTTTGCACATTTTTGCCCATAATGTTAGGGTAACTTGTTTTTGTTTCCTATTAATATAAAATATTGGGGTTTAGTTCAATAATTACACACACCTAGCTGTAAAATGTCATTTATTTGGCTTTCTATAAAGATTTTTCTTACGAGATAACCATGCCAATATTACCCTTAAATGATCTGTTGAAAATCACAATATATACACTGTGATCACTAATAAAAAGTCAATATTCAAAGTCCAATTAAAGGTAAATGACACACACGAATACACACAATGTAAACCAAACTGTCCAATCGGCCATTGAAAAAAATATCAAACACAAATATCCGAATAACATTTCGGCGTGACCAAAGAATACCAATCCATAGAACCCCACAAGTGAGATTTCTCAGCGTACCCTAAAAAATTTTAGTACCTACCGCGACCAACAGATGGCGAAAGTAGTACGATGTCGCTTCGCTAATACGATTACCATCAGAAATTGATAGCAGTCGCGAACCCCACAAGTGAGATTTCAGCGTACCCTAAAAATTTTTAGTACCTACCGCTGACCAACAGATGGCGAAAGTAGTACGATGTCGCTTTGCTAATACGATTACCATCAGAAATTGATAGCAGTCGCCGACGAGCAGTCGGCCCGATCAGTTAGAGTGAGGATATACGCAGAATTTAATAAAAATAAAATCCCCGATAAATGGACCCAGTCCATCCATAAGATTATTAAATTTATTATTTCAGAATAGGATATATCGATGCGTTTTTACAAAACATCGTAAGCGACATTCGCCAATTTTACGGGAAACGATCTTTTCTTCCCATCGCGTTATTTTAAAAGAAAAACCGAGATCTGAATGTTTTTATTTTAGATTTCTAAACCTAAATAATAGTTAATTTTTAAATTTTTTATTTTTATTTAATTCTCATCTTGACAACGGTGGCAGACTTGCCACCAAAACATCGATTTTTAGTTCTCATTTACTTGCTTTATTTCTTTTGGTTTTTTGGGTACTATTAATTTATTTTGGCGTGTACTCAAATAACTACCATTAATTAAATGAACCGCCGAACCAATATAGAACATATCTTCACCTGAAATAAAGCCAATGAAAAAAACGTTTCCGTAAAACTGACGAATGTCGCTTACGATGTGTTGTCAAAAACCCATCGATATATCCTATTCTGAAATCATAAATTTAATAATCTTATGGATACTACCATTTATCAGGGATTTTCTTTATTAAATTTTGCGTATATAGTAGGTGTAGGGCCTACTTGTGCCTGGGAATTTTGGGGACCGTGGAAAGGCTGGTGAGAGGCGTGGCGCGTGCCGACCGTGGAAAAATGGCGGTGCGTGGGTGTGGCGCGTGCCGACCGTGTGAAAAGTGGTGCGTGGCGCGTGCCGACCGCGGGAAAATTGCGGTTTACGCCACTACACTAGGAATCTTGAGCTATACCTTATGTCACTTATTAGGGATCTTGTGCAACGTATTATGTAGGGCGTGGTCATCTGTCAATTGTCATCTGTCACCTGTCATATGTCAAAAATCACGTGACTTAGAAAATGGCCGTTCGAAAAGAAAAATCACAACATAACCTCACTTAAAGAAGAGTGACGCTAGCTACTATTGGCGTTAGCCAAAATCTGGCGCTAACTACCTTTAGCTTAGCAACATCGACGCCTAGGGCTCCGGGCCCGACGCCTAGAGCTCCGGGCTTCACGCCTAAGCCCCAGGGGCCCAACGAGCGCTGTGAAGTTAGCTTCATACGTCATTACGTTAAATAGGGATAGATAGCCGGTTGACGGACCTCCGTCCTCCGGAGGAGCCTATTATCTCAAAATCCCTGTCGTCAGCAATTATTTAGAAATCTTGCGCAACGCCTTATTTAGGGCGTGGCCCTACTATCTGTCACCTGTCATATGTCAAAAATCACGTAACTTAGAAAATGGCCGCCATGCGTGGGATACTTGCACTATGGTCATAAATTGATCTGTGCAAACGCGAAAATCCCAGGTTGTACCGTTCGGGCGCTATCGACAAAAATCAGTAATTTAACCCTGATGACTCATCATGGGAGAGCGGTTGAAATTTTTTAAATACAGTATTACGTCATACCTACGAATAGCAAAAACCGCATGATGCCATCTTTAGCCATAAATTCGTTACAGCTGTTTAAAAATAGTTGAGAGATATCAACCAGCGATTAGAACGGTAACCCGATAGAAAATTAATCTTTGCTGCCTTATTAGTAGACTTAGAAGAATGAAACCTGACAAAAGGATAGTCGACGATGTTTCGCCAATTATTTCAAGGTCAAACTTGTCGAAACGTCAAACCTGTCAGGGTCTTACGCATGCGTTAAACTGCGCCTGATAGCTGTCACCTGTCATATCTCGCAAATCGTGTTGTCTGCTTACGTGTATGAGATAAGGCATTACGCATGCGCGAAAAATGATGTCAATATAACCTAGAAATAAGGCGTTGATTAAAATGACTGACTAAATTTATACGGATAAGCCTTCGGCCTCACGCCTAGGGCTGCAGAGCCCCACGTTTAGGGCTCAGGGCTTCACGTCTAAGCCCTGGGGACCTCACGATCGCAGTGAAGTTAGCTTTATACGTCATATACTTAAATTAGTCAACATAACCTTAAATTTAGTTCTGGTTCTTGGACATACGCAAAAAAAACAAGACATCAACATAACCTCAAACTTGGTGCCTTACGCATGCGCGAAATAAAATGACGTCATACGGCAAGCTTAAAATAACATAACCTAAAATTTTGATCTATCTTAAAGTGGTACGCGTGCGTCAACATAACCTAGAAATAGGGACGTTGACCGAATATGCAATAAAATCGTCATTTCCGGTCGCAACTTCCGGTCGTCAGAAAATACCCTTGTTTGGGTTCAAATGAAAGGTCTGGACTTGTAGATTACTAATAAGGCATTTTTAACAATTCTTTATTTCGTAATTTATTTATTTATGAATATTTTTAAAAAATTTTAACCTGTTTGGATTTCTTACGGCCTCTAGATATCGAATATGTAATAAAAATCGCCATGTCCGGTGGCAACTTCCGGTCTTCAGCAAGTAGTCTTGTTTAAGTTCAAATAAAAGGTCTTGACTTGTAGAATACTAATTAAACATTTTTAAAATTTTTATTCTACAACTTTCTTATTTATGAATATTTTTAAAAATTTTAACCTATTTAGATTCCTTGAAGCCTCTAGATACCGAGGTCTGCAATAAAATCGTCATTTCCGGTCGCAACTTCCGGTCGTCAAAAAAGCCGTCTTGCTTGGGCTTCTTAAATGAAAGGTCTTGACTTGGAGATTACGAATTAAGCATTTTTAACAATTTTTATGATTTTTAGCTATTTAATTATCACTTGTTTTGCACAATTATGTTTAAATGTGAATATTGTAACCGCGAATTCAAAGTTTGCCGTATTTTAGAAAAAACAGTGCCGTATTTTAAAAAAACAGAGCCGTATTTTAGAAAACGGTGCCGTATTTTAGAAAAACAGTGCCGTATTTTAGAAAACAGTGCCGTATTTTAGAAAAACGGTGCCGTATTTTAGAAAACAGTGCCGTATTTTAGAAAACGGTGTCGTATTTTAGAAAAACAGTGCCGTATTTTAGAAAACAGTGCCGTATTTTGAAAACAGTGCCGTATTTTAGAAAACGGTGCCGTATTTTAGAAAACGGTTGCCGTATTTAAGAAAACAGGTGCCGTATTTTAGAAAAACAGTGCCATATTTTAGAAAACGGTGCCGATGGCGATTTTATTACATATTCGGTATCTAGAAGCCGTAAGAAATCCAAATAGGTTAAAATTTTTAAAAAATATTCATAAATAAGAAAATTACGAAATAAAAATTGTTAAAAATGCCTAATTGGTAACCTACAAGTCCAGACCTTTCATTTGAACCCAAACAAGGGTATTTTCTGACGACCGGAAGTTGCGACCGGAAGATGACGATTTTATTGCATATTCGGTCAACGTCCCTATTTCTAGGTTATGTTGACGCACGCGTACCACTTTTAAGGTAGATCAAAATTTTAGGTTATGTTATTTTAAGCTTGCCGTATGACGTCATTTTATTTCGCGCATGCGTAAGGCACCAAGTTTGAGGTTATGTTGATGTCATTTTTTTTTGTGCATGTCCAAGAACCTGAACTAACTTTAAGGTTATGTAGACTAATTTAAGTTTATGACGTATGAAGCCCTAAACGTAGGGCCCGGAGCCCTAGGCGTGGGGCCGAAGGCTCATCCGTATAAATTTAGTCAGTCATTTTTCAATCAACGCCTTATTTCTAGGTTATATTGACATCATTTTTCGCGCATGCGTAATGCCTTATCTCATACACGTAAGCAGACAACACGTGATTTGCGAGATATGACAGGTGACAGCTGACAGGCGCAGTTTTTAACGCATGCGTAAGACCCTGACAGGTTTGACGTTTGACAAGTTTGACCTTGAAATCATTGGCGAAACGTCGTCGACTATCCTTTTGTCAGGTTTCATTCTTCTAAGTCTACTAATAAGGCAGCAAAGATTAATTTTCTATCGGGTTACCGTTCTAATCGCTGGTTGATATCTCTCAACTATTTTTAAACAGCTGTAACGACTTTATGGCTAAAGATGGCATCATGCGGTTTTTGCTATTCGATAGGTATGACGTAATACTGTATTTAAAAAATTTAAACCGCTCTCCCATGATGAGTCATCAGGGTTAAAATTACGATTTTTGTCGATAGCGCCCGAACGGTACAACCTGGGATTTTCGCGTTTGCGCAGATCAATTTATGACCATAGCGCAAGTATCCTACGCATGGCGGCCATTTTCTAAGTTACGTGATTTTTGACATATGACAGGTAACAGGTGACAGGTGACATTTGACAGATGATACTTATGGTTTGACGGATAGTAGGGGCCACGCCCTAAATAAGCGCGTTGCGCAAGATTCCTAAATAATTGCTGACGACAGGGATTTTGAGATAATAGGCTCCTCCGGAGGACGGAGGTCCGTCAACCGGCTATCTATCCCTATTTAACGGAATGACGTATGAAGCTAACTTCACTGCGCTCGTGGGGCCCCCGGGGCTTAGGCGTGAAGCCCGGAGTCCTAGGCGTCGGGCCCGGAGCCCTAGGCGCCAGATGTTGCTAAAGCTAAAGGTAGCTAGCGCCAGATTTTGCTAACGCCAATAGTAGCTAGCGTCACTCTTCTTTAAGTGAGGTTATGTTGTGATTCTTCTTTTCGAACGGCCATTTTCTAAGTCACGTGATTTTTGACATATGACAGGTGACAGATGACATTTGACAGATGACCACGCCCTACATAATACGTTGCACAAGATCCCTAATAAGTGACATAAATCATAATTTTCCCACGGTCCAAATGTGAGCATGCGCAGAACTTTGAAATAGGTATAGCTCAAGATTCCTAGTGTATGGCGTAAACCGCAATTTTCCCGCGGTCGGCACGCGCCACGCACCCCAATTTTCCCTCGATCGGCACGCGCCACACCCACGCACCGCCATTTTCCCACGGTCGGCACGCGCCACGCCTCTCACCAGAATTTTCCCACGGTCCCCAAAAATTCCCACGCACAAGTAAGGCCCTACACTACTTATACGCAAAATTTAATAAAAATAAAATCCCCGATAAATGGTAGTATCCATAAGATTATTAAATTTATGATTTCAGAATAGGATATATCGATGGGTTTTTGACAAAACATCGTAAGCGACATTCGTCAGTTTTACGGGAAACGTTTTTTTTTTTCATTGGCTTTATTTCAGGTGAAGATATGTTCTATATTGGTTCGGCGGTTCATTTAATTAATGGTAGTTATTTGAGTACACGCCAAAAAATAAATTAATAGTACCAAAAACCAAAAAAAATAAAGCAAGTAAATAGAGAACTAAAAATCGACGTTTTGGTGGCAAGTCTGCCACCGTTGTCAAGATAAATTAAATAAAAATAAAAAATTTAAAAATTAACTATTATTTAGGTTTAGAATTTTAAAATTTTTAGCTTTTTTTTAGAAGATTCTGAAAATTTTGACATTAAATGTTAAATATGTTTGTTTTGTAATTCAAATTAAGAAGAAATCTAAAATAAAAACATTCAGATCTCGGTTTTTCTTTAAAATAACGCGATGGGAAGAAAAATCGTTTCCCGTAAAATTGGCGAATGTCGCTTACGATGTTTTGTAAAAACGCATCGATATATCCTATTCTGAAATAATAAATTTAATAATCTTATGGATACTGGGTCCATTTATCGGGGATTTTATTTTTATTAAATTTTGCGTATATCCTCACTCTAACTGATCGGGCCGACTGCTCGTCAGCGACTGCTATCAATTTCTGATGGTAATCGTATTAGCAAAGCGACATCGTACTACTTTCGCCATCTGTTGGTCGCGGTAGGTACTAAAAATTTTTAGGGTACGCTGAAATCTCACTTGTGGGGTTCTATGGATTGGTATTCTTTGGTCACGCCGAAATGTGATTCGATATTTGTGTTTGATATTTTTTAATGGCCGATTTGTTTGATTTTATTGTGTGTTTCGTGGTGTTTTACCTTTAATTGGACTTTGAATATTGACTTTTATTAGTGATCACAGTGTAAATTTGTAATTTTCAACAGATTATTTAGGGTAATATTGGCATGGTTATCTGTAAGACAAAATCTTTATGAAAACCAAATAAATGACATTTTTTGTTAGATTTGTGTAATTATTGAACTAAACCCCAATATTTTATATTAATGGGAAACAAAAACAAGTACCTTAATATTAAGGGCAAAAATGGCAAAGCTATATAATTTGAATTTGGAGGGCAAACGATAAAGTCGACTCACGCGCCATCTGCGTTTACCTTCCTTGAAGACAGACAAGAAAGGTCCAGCAGCTATCTCTCTCCCGGATAATTTATTTACTTTTAGTTGCTCGTCTTATTCTTGTCTCTGGTGCGGACACGGGTGTTTGCTCTAGCTTGGCAACGAAATAGTCAAACAAAGACCAGTTTGTGCCCTAGCATCCAATGGGTAAATGGTGGAAATCACAATTTGGGGGAGTGAATGAATTTTGACATAAGTTACTTTAAGGTGTCTACAAACAAAAAATATTTAAAAAAATTTCAACTCCCGGGGAAGGGTGGAAAAATAAATAAAGTGTTTTCTTGCAATTACTTTAAAACGGTTGGAGCTACAAAAAAATTCTTAACAAAAGTTGTAACACTAAAAATAATAAATTAAAATGGTTCCTACCATTTTCTTCCCCAGATGACATTAGGGTTGCTAAAACTTAAGGGATGATAATTTCAATTAAAAAAATATAACTGTTTAACAAATTCATGAATTTGCATTTATTTTTGACATAATTAACCTTGGAGAGTCTACAAACGAAGTGTAGAAGAGATTTTGTTTCAACCCCCGGACAGGGGTTAAAAAAATTAATGTGTTTTTGGAACTATTTTAAAATGGTGAGAGTTAGAGAAAAAAGTTTTTTACAAAAGCTGTACAGCTAAAAATTCTACATCAAAATGGTCCTTATTATTTTTTCTCCAGATGACATTAGGGTGGCTTAAACTTAAGGGATGATAATTTTAATTAAAAAAATTATAACTATTTAAAAACTTCATGTATTTGCATTTTTTTGACATATTTAACTTTAGAGTGTTCGAAAACGAAGTGAAGAAGATATTTTGTTTCAACCCCCTCTGGAAAGGGGTTGAAAAAGGGTAATAATTGTGTTTTATTGGAATTATTTTAAAACGGTTGGAGATAGAAAAAAAGTTCTTAACGAAAGTTTTAGAGCTAAAAATTCTACATCGAAACATTTCTTATCATTTTTTCCTTAGATGACATAAGGGTGGATAAAACTTAAGGGATGGTAATTTTAATTAAAAAAACATATAACTACATATTTAACAAATTCATGTATTTGCATTTTTTTGTCATTATTACCTATAAAGTGTCTATAAACGAAGTATACAAGAGTTTTTGTTTTAACCCCCGAAAAGGGGTTGAAAAAAATAAGATGTTTTCTTGGAATTACTTTAAAACAATTACGTTAGAGAAAAAATTCCTAACAAAAGTTTTAAAACTAAAAATTTTACATCGAAATGGTTTCCATCATTTTTCCCCAGATGACATTAGGGTTGCTAAAACTTAAGGGATGATAATTTTAAATAAAAAAAATCATAACTATTTAACAACTTCATGTACTTGCATTTTTTCTTGACATAATTAACTTTAGAGTGTCCAAAAACGAATTAAAGAAGATATTTAGTTTCCACCCCTCTAGAAAGGGGCTAAAAAGGTAATAATTGTGCTTTATTGGAATCATTTTAAAACGGTTGGAGATAGGAAAAAAGTTTTTTAAAAAAAATGTAGAGCTAAAATTGTACATGAGATGGTCCCCATCATTTTTTCTTTTAATGACATAAGGGTGGATAAAACTTAAGGGATGATAATTTTAATTAAAAAAATTATAACTATTTAACAAATTCATGTATTTGCATTTTTTGACATAGTTAACTCTAAAGTGTCTATAAACAAAAAATAAAGTTGATTTTGTTTTAACCCCCCGGAAAGTGGTTGAAAAAAATAAGTTAAGTGTTTTTTGGAATAACTTTAAAACGGTTGAAGTAAGAGAAAAAGAATTCTTTACAAAAGTTGTAAAACTAAAAAAATTACATCGATCTGGTTCTCATCATTTTTTTGCAGATGACATTAGTGTTGCTAACACTTAAGGGATGATAATTTTGTTTAAAAGAAATTATAACAATGTAACAAATTCATTTATTTGCATTTCTTTTGGCATAATTAACTTTAGAGTGTCTCGAAGCGAAGTGTAGAAGATATTTTGTTTCAACCACCCTGGAAAGGGGTTGGAAAAAAATAAAAAGTTGCTTTCTTGGAATTAATTTAAAACTAACCAGAACTATTTTCTCTTACTCCAACCGTTTTAAAATAATTTCAATAAAACACATAAAAAAAAATTTAACCCCCTTCCAGAGGGGTTAAAACCAAATATCTTCCATACTTTGCTTTTAAGACACTCTAAAGTTAATTATGTTAAAAGAAATGCAAATACATGAGTTAAATAGTTATGATTTAAAAAAAAAATATCATCCCTTTAGTGTTAGCAACAATTATGTCATCTGCGAAAAAATGATGGGAACCACTTCGATGTAAAATTTAATTTTTTTTCAACACCTTTCCGGAGGGTTAAAAAAAATCTACTTTATTCTTCATTTATTGACACTTTGGAGTTTGTTAAAAGTTAATATTTTTGTTAAAAAGTTATAATTTTTTAAATTAAAATTATCATCCCTTAAGTTTTAGCCACCCCAATGTAATCTAAGAAAAAATAATGAGATCCATTTCGATTTAGAATTTTTAGCTCTACAACTTTCGTAAAGAACTTTTTGCACTATCGCCAATCGTTTTAAAATTTTCCAATAAAACACATTAATTCCCTTTTTTCAACCCCTTTCCATCGGGGTTGAAACAAAATATTTTCTTTACTTCGTTTTTGGACACTCTAAAGTTAATTATGTCAAAAAGAAATGCAAATACATAAAGTTGTTAAATAGTTATTTTTTTAAAAATTGAAATTATTATCCCTTAAGTTTTAGCAACCCTAATGTCATCTGGGGAAAAATGATGGGTACCATTTCGATGTAAAATTTTTAGTTCTAAAACTTTTGTTGGGATTTTTTCTCTAACATCAACCGTTTTAAAATAATTTTTAAGAAAAACACTTTATTTATTTCTTTTCAACCCCTTTTCGGAGGGTTAAAACTAAAACTCTTGTATACTTTGTTTAAAGACACTTTATATGTAATTATTATCCCTTAAGTTTAAGCCACCCTTATATCATCTGGAGAAAAAATAATAAGGATCATTTTGATGTAGAATTTTTAGCTCTACAGCTTTTGTAAAAACTTTTTTTAACTTTACCCATTTTAAAATATATTTTCAAAAAAACACATTAATTATTTTTTTGTCATCCCTTTCCGGGGATTGAAACAAAATCTCTCCTACACTTCAATTGTAGACACTCTAAGGATAATTATGTCAAAAATAAATGCAAATTCATGAATTTGTTAAACAGTTATAATTTTTTTTAATTGAAATTATCATCCCTTAAGTTTTAGCAACCCTAATGTCATCTGGGAAAAAAATGATAGAGACCATTTTGATTTATATTTTTTAGTTTTACAACTTTTGTAAAGAATTTTTTGTAGCTTCAACCGTTTTAAAGTAATTGCAAAAAAACACTTTATTTTTGTTTTCAACCCTTTTCCGGGGGTTGAATTTTTTTTAGTTTAAGTGTCTACAAACAAAAAATATATATAAAAAATAGTTTTAACAACCCTAATGTCATCTGGGGAAAAATGATGGGTACCATTTCGATGTAAAATTATTAGTTCTAAAACTTTTGTTAGGATTTTTTTCTCTAACATCAACCGTTTTAAAGTAATTCCAAGAAAGCACATTTTTTTAACCTCTTTTCGGGGGTTAAAACAAAAACTCTTGTATACTTTGTTTATAGATACTTTATAGGTAATTATGACAAAAAAATGCAAATACATGAATTTGTTAAATATGTAGTTATATATTTTTTTAATTAAAATTATCATCCCTTAAGTTTTATCCACCCTTATGTCATCTAAGGAAAAAATGATAAGGAATGTTTCGATGTAGAATTATTAGCTCTAAAACTTTCGTAAAGATCTTTTTTCTATCTCCAACCGTTTTAAAATAATTACAATAAAACACAATTATTTCCTTTTTTTCAGCCCCTTTTCAGAGGGATTGAAACAAAATATCTTCTTTACTTCGTTTTCGGACACTCTAAAGTTAATTATGTTAAAAAGAAATGCAAATACAAGAAGTTGTGAAAAAGTTTTCATTTTTTTAATTAAAATTATCATCCCTTAAGTTTAAGCCACCCTAATGTCATCTGGAGAAAAAATGATAAGGACCATTTTAATGTAGAATTTTTAGCTCTACAGCTTTTGTCAAAAACTTTTTTCTCCAACTTTCACCATTTTAAAATAATTCCAAAAACACATTAATTTTTTTTAACTCCTCTCCGGGGGTTGAAACAAAATCTCTTCTACACTTCGTTTGTAGACACTCCAAGGGTAATTATGTCAAAAATAAATGCAAGTTCATGAATATGTTAAACAGTTATGATTTTTTTTAAATGAAATTATCATTCCCTTAAGTTTTAGCAACCCTAATGTCATCTGGGGAAAAAAATGATAAAGACCATTTTGATTTATTATTTTTAGTGTTACAACTTTTGTTAAGATTTTTTTTTCTAGCTCCAACCGTTTTAAAGTAATTGCAAGGAAACACTTTATTTTTTTTTATCCCTTTCCGAAAGGCTGAATTTTTTAAAAATATTTTTTGTTTGTAGACACTTAAAAGTAACTTTTTAGTTTTACAACTTTTGTAAAGAATTATTTTTCTCTAACTTCAACCGTTTTAAAGTTATTCCAAAAATACACTTTACTTATTTTTTTTTCAACCACTCTCCGGGAGGTTAAAACAAAATCTACTTTATTTTTCGTTTATAGACACTTTAGAGTTAACTATGTAAAAAAGCAAATACATGAATTTGTTAAATAGTTATAATTTTTTTAATTAAAATTATAATCCCTTAAGTTTTATCCACCCTTATGTCATTAAAGGAAAAAATGATGGGAACCATTTCAATGTAGAATTTTTAGCTCTACATTTTTTGTAAAGAACTTTTTTTTCTATCTCCAACCGTTTTAAAATGATTCCAATAAAACACAATTATTACCTTTTTAGCCCCTTTCTAGAGGGGGAAACAAAATATCTTCTTTACTTTGTTTTTGGACACTCTAAAGTTAATTATGTCAAGAAAAATGCAAATACATGAAGTTGTTAAATAGTTATGATTTTTTTAATTGAAATTATCATCCCTTAAGTTTTAGCAACCCTAATGTCATCTGGGGAAAATGATGGAAACCATTTCGATGTAACATTTTTAGTTTTAAAACTTTTGTTAGGAATTTTTTCTCTTAAGTAATTGTTTTAAAGTAATTTCAAGAAAACATCTTATTTTTTTTCAACCCCTTTTCCGGGGGTTAAAACAAAAACTCTTGTATACTTCTGTTTATAGACACTTTATAGGTAATAATGACAAAAAAATGCAAATACATGAATTTGTTAAATATGTAGTTATATGTTTTTTTAATTAAAATAACCATCCCTTAAGTTTTATCCACCCTTATGTCATCTAAGGAAAAAATGATGAGAAATGTTTCGATTTAGAATTTTTTGCTCTAAAACTTTCGTCAAGAACTTTTTTTTCTATCTCCCACCGTTTTAAAATCATTCCAATAAAACACAATTATTACCCTTTTTCAACCCCTTTCCAGAGGGGTTGAAACAAAATATCTTTTTCACTTCGTTTTCGGACACTCTAAAGTTAATTATGTCAAAAAAAGCAAATACATGAAGTTTTTAAATAGTTATAATTTTTTTAATTAAAATTATCATCCCTTAAGTTTAAGCCACTCTAATGTCATCTGGAGAAAAATGATAAGGACCATTTTGATGAAGAATTTTTTGCTGTACAGCTTTTGTTAAAAACTTTTTTTCTAACTCTCACCATTTTAAAATAATTCAAAAAACACATTAATTTTTTTAAACCCCTCTCCGGGGGTTGAAACAAAATCTCTTCTACACTTCGTTTGTAGACTCTCTAAGGGTAATTATGTCAAAAATAAATGCAAATTCATGAATTTGTTAAACTGTTATATATTTTTTTTAATTGAAATTATCATCCCTTAAGTTTTAGCAACCCTAATGTCATCTGGGGAAAAAAATGGTAGAGACCATTTAAATTTATTATTTTTAGTGTTACAACTTTTGTTAAGATTTTTTTTTTGTAGCTCCAACCGTTTTAAAGTAATTGCAAGAAAACACTTTATTTATTTTTTCCACCCTTCCCCGGGGGGTTGAAATTTTTTTTAAATATTTTTTGTTTGTAGACACTTTAAAGTAACTTATGTCAAAAATTCATTCACTCCCCCAAATTGTGATTTCAGGCTCAATTTAATTGGACTCAGTTTCGACATACTATGTCATTTTCAAACGACTTTTAAAAGTGAATGAATTACAAAAAGTGCATAAATTTATACCTTATACCGTAAATTTAACATCTGGTTTATCCTTTACAATTGTTAGGTCCTATCTCTATTGTTACAAGTATACTGCTATAATAAACTTTTACAGTTAGTCGAAAATATTAAATAATTGGGAATTTTTTATGTCTGTTTGCAGATTAAGAAGATTTACATTACTATTTTTATTGTGTTTATAAATTTCTATGTTCTCTAATATATCTAATTTTTTACTTTTTTGTTCTAAGTGTAAAATTTTTATACTATCTATATTAGGGAAAGAATGACCAGAGTCTAGAAAATGGTTTGAAAAATTTGAATTTCTTTTGCCTAATCTAAATGATGCGTAGTGTTCTTTAAATCTTTTTCGAAGCTTCGGCCTGTTTGTCCTATGTAGCAACTATTGCACTCTGAACATTCTAGCTTATAAACTCCAGATTTTTTATGTTTATTAATCTTGTCTTTTACGTTAAAAGGTGGTTGGATAATTTTTGCGATGGTTTAAATGCTATTTTCATATTATTTTTACTTAAAATATTTGCTATTTTGTCAGATATAGGTCCAAAATATGTAAGGGTTGTGTATTTTTTGTCCGAGTTGGATGCTTTTATTTTTGGGTATATTTTACTTATGGTATTTAATTTCTGTTTTTGTTAATTAGGTTATTAATGTGTTTAATTTTGTAGCCGTTATTTATGGCAATCGATCTGATGGTATTTAGTTCTTTGTTTAATTTGTCTTGTTCTAGTGGGATGGCAAAGGCTCGGTGAACCATAGATCTATATGCTGAAAATTTGTGGCTATTTGGGTGATTAGAGTTACTAGGAATGGTTGTATCTGAAAATGTGGGTTTTCTATAAATATCAAATTTCAATTTATTATCGAATTTTGTTATGCTTATATCTAAGAAATTAATACAGTTATTTTCTTCTTTTTCTACTGTAAATTTTATTTTTGGATGAATGGAATTTAGGTGGTTTAATGCAAGTTGTAACTCTTCATGCAGTTCCGGTAAAGCAAACAAGGATATCATCCACGTATCTATACCAAAAATGTTTGTGTTTAGCGAAAGGTGTATTTAAAAATTTTCTTCAAGTTTTGACATAAATATTTCAGCAAGTAACGGGCTAAGGGGTGATCCCATTGCTAGACCATCATTTTGTTTATAAAATTTGTTATTAAACTGAAAGTAATTCTAAAATTTCTTTGATGTTTTACTATGTTAATATTTTTTCGAAAAGCATTTCATCTATAATATCTATACAATGTTGGTTGGGGATATTCGGAAACATATTTGTGACATCAAATGATATTAACGTGGAGTTATTTAAAAGTGTTTTATTTTTAAGGTGATTGGTTAATTCTATGGAATTTTTTACTGAGAAGGTATTGCACTCAGAATTAGGTTATAAACTCCACCCCATAGAATTTGATATCTTAGATGACAATGTTAGATCTAACATAAGTAAAATTATCCATGATAAATATTTACATCAAGTCAAAAAACTTAATGAACTTATAAAGTCAAAAAATAATTATAAAAAACAACCTCAAATAGAAGACAAAAAATTTAATGATAGAGTGATAAACTTATCAGAAACTCAATTTTCAGAACAAGAAATAGATTTACTAAAAAACGGTCCAAAATATAATCCTTTAATAAACAAATAAAAATAATTTAGAAACTATAGTAGCTGAAGTAGAAATATCCTTACAAAACTCTGAAAATTCAAACTCCGCCAAAGAAAAATAAAAACCTTATTAAAAATCCTAACAACTCGCCATCAGTTCCACAGCAGCAAGTGATTCTAAAGTCATTAAAAGAAAAAATCCAAACGGATAATCTTTCAATCACAAAAGCAGATAAAGGCAATTCTATAGTAATTTTAAAAATGAACAATACATAAGTAAAATAAACGACTTCCTAGAAAAAGAACAACCTACTCAACTACCAAACGACCCCACCGAAAAACTCAAAAACTATTAAAAGACACAATTAAAGATATTCAGGGCATTTTAAATGAAAAAGAAAAGTATTTCTTAATAAATAAAAATCCATCCCCCCCAATGTTATATGGCCTAATAAAAATACATAAAAATGGGGAACCAATAAGACCGGTTGTTTCCTATGTAAACACTCCTTTACAAAAAGTAGCAGAAAAACTTAATAACATTATCAGGGAAGTCTTACAATTTACGCCAAAATTCTCAGTAAAAATTCCATAGAATTAACCAATCACCTTAAAAATAAAACACTTTTAAATAACTCCACGTTAATATCATTTGATGTCACAAATATGTTTCCGAATATCCCAAACCAAGATTGTATAGATATTATAGATGAAATGCTTTTCGAAAAATATTAACATAGTAAAACATCAAGAAATTTTAGAATTACTTAAACTCTGCATTAACGGTAGTTACTTTCAGTTTAATAACAAATTTTATAAACAAAATGATGGTCTAGCAATGGGATCACCCCTTAGCCCGTTACTTGCTGAAATATTTATGTCAAAACTTGAAGAAAATTTTTTTAAATACACCTTTTGCTAAACACATACATTTTTGGTATAGATACGTGGATGATATCCTTGTTTGCTTTACCGGAACTGATGAAGAGTTACAACTTACATTAAACCACCTAAATTCCATTCATCCAAAAATAAAATTTACAGTAGAAAAAGAAGAAAATAACTGTATTAATTTCTTAGATATAAGCATAACAAAATTTGATAATAAATTGAAATTTGATATTTATAGAAAACCCACATTTTCAGATACAACCATTCCTAGTAACTCTAATCACCCAAATAGCCACAAATTTTCAGCATATAGATCTATGGTTCACCGAGCCTTTGCCATCCCACTAGAACAAGACAAATTAAACAAAGAACTAAATACCATCAGATCGATTGCCATAAATAACGGCTACAAAATTAAACACATTAATAACCTAATTAACAAAAAACAGAAATTAAATACCATAAGTAAAATATACCCAAAAATAAAAGCATCCAACTCGGACAAAAATACACAACCCTTACATATTTTGGACCTATATCTGACAAAATAGCAAATATTTTAAGTAAAAATAATATGAAAATAGCATTTAAACCATCGCAAAAATTATCCAACCACCTTTTTAACGTAAAAGACAAGATTAATAAACATAAAAAATCTGGAGTTTATAAGCTAGAATGTTCAGAGTGCAATAGTTGCTACATAGGACAAACAGGCCGAAGCTTCGAAAAAAGATTTAAAGAACACTACGCATCATTTAGATTAGGCAAAAGAAATTCAAATTTTTCAAACCATTTTCTAGACTCTGGTCATTCTTTCCCTAATATAGATAGTATAAAAATTTTACACTTAGAACAAAAAAGTAAAAAATTAGATATATTAGAGAACATAGAAATCTATAAACACAATAAAAATAGTAATGTAAATCTTCTTAATCTGCAAACAGACATAAAAATTCCCAATTATTTAATATTTTCGACTAACTGTAAAAGTTTATTATAGCAGTATACTTGTAACAATAGAGATAGGACCTAACAATTGTAAAGGATAAACCAGATGTTAAATTTACGGTATAAGGTATAAATTTATGCACTTTTTTGTAATTCATTCACTTTTAAAAAGTCGTTTGAAAATGACATAGTATGTCGAAACTGCAGTAACGCAAAAAGCAATATAAAATATGTGACAAAATAACAAAGTAAAATTTGTGTTTTTATTACATTCTACTAATTTGGTGTTGTAGACCAATTAAAAAAAATTTATTAACATAACATTTTAATAATCATTAGTGAATACAACCCTAAAACCTCTTTAAATTGTTTTTTTATCTTTTTTAAAACCAACAAAAATACACTGTCAAACGTTAAATGAATATGTATGTAAATTTTCGTGTGATTTTATGCGAAAATTTAATAACAGTTTAAAATATAAGGAAAAAAGACAAATATATTCTTGTAAATTTGGTAGGATTAAAGAAAATAGTGAATTATTAAAAGTATTGTTATACCCTCATTTTTTTAAATTATACAAACCTATTAATTGACAATTTAAACAATTTTTGCGACCTAATAAAATAATTAAAAACCCAATAAAATAGCTTTGACTTCTTTCATTAAGAGGTAAACCCATTTAAAAATTACAGGTTTAGGACACCAGTTTCAATACACTTTATAACTTGTTCAGTCCCCTAATAATAAGTTGTACATAATAGATTCTCATTTTTAATGAAAAACAACAACACATTTATTGACATCACTATATAGAATAGGCAAAAAATAATGTGCCGTTCGTTTTAAAATTTTTTTAATAAACTGAAAAAACGCAAAATTTTGGGTTTTTCCGGATAATTTCAGGACGTCTGCAAATATTTAAATTTTTGAAACAAAATATTGTTAAGCGAAAAATTTTGCAAGTGTACCCCAATTTAATTATCCCTGTACTTCTTACCGTTTCCGAGACCCGAATGGTGCCCTTCGAATTTGTTTACACCCTGTATATACTATTTTTAGATTTAAAAATGCATGCGTGTCATACCGACCAATAAAACTTTTACACATATAATATGGGCTTAAGCACTGGCGTAGATAATATTTTTCCCGATATTATCAAATGTTTATATTTAAAAACTGGAATAAGTAATCCACACCAAAGAAAGCAATTCCTCTTTAATATTTTTTTGAGACTTTAACCAAATGTTATTCTTAAATTATAAATTTCGTAAAAATATTTGTAATTTTTTCCAATTGGAGGTATCTGAAAAATTTACATAAGAAAATTAAGTTAAAGAAATATAACTGACAATAGTTTTCTAAAAAAATATGTCATTTTGGAAAATTTAGAATTTTTCGATTAAATTTTATTAAATTAACGGAATTTTCTATGCAGGACCGAAGAATTGCAAACTAAATTTTGAAAAACCCAGTATGTCAACCGACTTCCTATTTATATTACAATAGAGAAAATAATTTTAAGTCGGACTAATTTACACATTGCTTTTACCTTTACCATATTTTGTTCTAAATTTAGGTTGAATCATTATAAACATGTAGGCCGTAAATTATGACAATTTGTGTGTGGGCATCAGTAAATTATTAATTTTTGCTGTAGAACAACAATAGAAGGTATAGCGTGATTACCATTTCCGGAAATAATAAATAAAAAACAGATTAGGAAGTCTTCTAATAAAATAATGTTCTACCAAAGACAAATGGCGTTAATGTGATAAAATTATATTAATGTATTTAAATTAATAAAGAACAATCACGGACGTATATATAGCCTTTTAGGGAGGATGGGGGATCAGAGCAAAAAACTTAAAATTGGCAAAATAAATTTTTAAGAAGCAAAAAAGTCCTCTTTTTAAAAAACAATTCCTTTATTACTACCTACTATTGCCGTAGAAGAGCAACAAAAAAGTCCTCGCTGTTGAAAAACATCTCATTTTACTGATTTTCTTACCTCCGCAGGTTCTTTTTTCTTCTTCCCCAATGATAGGGGGTTCACATACCCCTTCCCTATACAAAAAAATACCTAACAAATGATTTTTCCATACGAATTTCCCTTCTTTGTCATGCTAAGGGGGGAATAAGGGGTTAACGCCCAACCCCCGCCCCCTCTTACATTGATCAACATTTTTTTTGGTGGTTGGAAGTAATAAAAATATTACCAAAATGGTAGCTCAGTTGTGGCCACTCAACGTTTCTTCACTCGAAATTTGGGTTGCCATCATCGGTACTCTGCGCAGGTTATCCGCCGCACTCTGGAAAAGTTTGTGAATGAGTTTCAACGTAAAGTTAACTCATGATAAAAATCCATCAAAACCCTAAAATTAGTGGCTTCATACTTAAAACCATTTTAAAAAACGATTATCAAAAAGTAATGAGTCCCAAATCGATCCGTCGCTACATTGAGAAGAAAAGACATATAAAATTTTAAAAAGTAGGACCCACTGACTTTTTTCAAATAGATTGTTACCCTAACAACCAATTACATACATTTATTTACGCAAATGGGTAAACAAAGCAACTACTTTTTACACGCGAGTAGAAAAAAGGGAATTTTAATAGTTATTTTTGTACCAAGGGCGTAAAATAGCACTTTTACGTCCGCGGCTGAGAGTTGTTGTCCGAGCTCCGTGAGGGTAACAATCAGCTGTGGGCGTAAAAGTGCTTTACGCCAGAGGTGCAAACAATATTTTTTTACGGCTGAAATTTATTTAGAAGCATTCTCTGTAGTTAGAAGAAAATTTCCCAGCTTTTAATGTTTTAAATTGTAATCAGTATACTTTTACCATATGTTTAATTAAATAAATTGTTGGTTTACCAAAAAAAATGGGGCAATACTTAATTTTATTATGGCTTTATAAATTTATAAACACAGGCGTTTTTGATACTATTTTGCCCTAGAGCGTAAAAGTGCTATTTTACGCCCTCAAATGGGGGCGTAAAATACAATTTTATGCCCGGCCGTAAAAACATTTTTTTAGTAAATAAACAATAAATACACTGCAAAGTAACGGGGTTGTGCAGTTAAGTGAGATATTGTTGTTATTGTTGTGTGTTATATGTTATATATAGCCAAAAAGTCCCATTTTGACTTAAGCCTTTGAAATATTTGTAGTATAAATTAAAACACTAGGGAAACCAGTATTTAAAATAAATTTACTCGATAACTATTAAACCGTTTTAAAAATTTAAAAACTATTAAAGAGATAAGTTAAAATCCATAACCAAACCCTAAGTATAAATTCGATATAATGAGTGTATCTGATTGTTATTCTTTAATAATAAAGGCAAAAATCTAGCCTGTAGTAAGGTATCCAATTAGACACACCTCTAAATTCGTCAAGTCTGAACTTTAGCCATAACTTATTGTCTTACAAAAGATCGCGTGTTAATTACATATTGTCATGATCGAGAATTTAAGTCGAAGTGTATGTAAATCAGGCCGAGATGCAAATAAATTTTTTCGCCTTAATTTTTCTTTCGGGTTGAAAGACAGCCTTTGCGTGCCTAAAACACATTGGAGTCCAAGCCAAGCATGCCTAAAAGTAGAGATAACTATTTACCTTTAACTTAATATCTCCCATTAGGTTGTTGTTTTCTCTTTGAAATTTATTTTATACATAAAAATGGGCGCTTTTAAACTTTGCCCGATTAGGTCAATAAATGAATGTTAAGTACTTATAAAGTTTAAAATAGTCAAGGAGCTGGTAGTCAGTTTGGCTAGCCCGCAAGGTATCTATAAACCTACCATTGTGTATATGGTTAAGATACGATTTTTCTGATTTTTTTTTTTAATAATATGACATTCTTATGTAATATTTTGATTACAAAATAGCTGTTTTTGCCTTTTTTA